>BDCZ01000935.1:2718-15004 GCA_001662365.1 Chlamydomonas applanata
ACGCAGGGTGGACAAATACTAGGAGGGGGATGGTGGCTGAGGCCGAGAAAGGGGAGCCGAGGCGCTGCGTGGGTGGTGATAGAACTCGCTGCATGAGGAGTACTGTTGCTGACCCAGCACAGCAAGCTTTTGCAAACACGGATGCTGCCGCCTCTTTGACTTGGCAATGCAAGACGCAGAGTAATGATGTACCCCATGCAGGGTGGTCCAGTAGCCCCCATGCCCCATGGGTTATGCAGCATGGGGGCCCAGCTGCAGGCCACGCACCTGCCAGCAGGAACGTGAAGATCTGCCCCAGGATCTCATGCTCACTCAGAATCACACCACTGCTCGCGTCACGGCCGTCAGTCAGCAGCGCCAGGAACGACGAGTTGCTGCGCAGAAAAGGAAAAGCAAGTGAGCAGCGTCCACATGAGCGCTGTACCGTGGCTTGTGCAGTCTGTGCAGCTGCTGCTGATGCTGCTGCTGGCTGCTGGCTGCTGGCTGCTGGCCAGCATGCATCCTCCATGGGATGCACCACCATGCGGCCTCCCCCAGGACGTTGCGATCATCATCTGCCACAAGCTGCATGCTGCAGCTTCCTTGACCAGGCACTTGATGTATGCAGGCATTCATACAGGCCGGCAGGCCGGCACGCAGACAGGCCGGCAGGCGGGCAGGCCGGCAGGCAGGTGCAGCCAGGCAGTTATATGCAGGCAGGCAGTTGCAAGCAGGCAGTTATATGCTAGCAGCCAGTTATATGCAAGCAGGCAGACACGTGCAGGCAGGCAGGCACTGGCAGCCACTCACTGGATACCCTGCGGTGCGGGTGTGCCCTTCTGGCCGCCCGCCTTGCTGCCAGTCAGCTGGATCTCCGCGGACACATCAGCACTGTGTGGGGCGTCGCCATTGGACGCCGCTGCCGCGTCGGGGTCGGCCTTGCTGCCCACCTTCTCCAGCTGCTGCCGGTACGCGCGCACGAGCGCGCGAGAGGTGTCGTTGACGACCTGGGGGTGGCGGTGCAGGTGCACATCATGCAGGCACGAACATTTCCAACCAGCACACAACCACACATGAAGCCAGGCACACGGTGGGGTGGTGGCTGAGCCCTGTGTTCCCACTCCTGCAGTTGGCCCCCCTTGTGGTCCACCCCGCTGAATTTCCTAGCAAACAATCAGATGACGACAATGACGCAAGCAACCGAATGGCAAACATGACCACCCCACCTTGCGTGCGTGCAGCGTGCGGCGCTGCCCCGGGTCGGGCAGCCAGTTGGCCAGCCGCCGCAGCAGCGGCCGCCAGCTGGGGAACATGAAGCCCAGGGGCACATACACTGACGCGACCTCGATCTTGGCCTGCTTTCACCAAGGGTACGACGGAGGCGCATGCATGGGGGTGTATTCGTGGGGGCGCGTTCGTGGGAGCAACAGCAGCAGCTGTGAAATGCCGCTCTGGTAGGCCGACCCAAGACCTTGCTTGACTCAAAGCACACAGAAGGCTGGTGGTCGTGGCAAGGCACCACAGCGTGGCGGCACCCAGGTATCCTCACACCCGCCCGCATTTGTTCCCTGAGCAACAGAGCTGATACCAGTCACCATGTGGACTTCCCTGAAGACTTTGACCATTCCAACCTCGGCTGGTGATTTTAAGGATAGCCCAAAGTCCCCACCCACAGGGCTGCAGCTGATCCTCACTCACCTGGTTGAAGATCGCCTTCATAGACGCCACCAGCTCACGGCCGCTGTACGGCAGGTCACCGCCCATCTCTGCGCCATCACCTTCGCCCTGTATGCAAGAGGCTCGCCGCAGCCCAGGCACCTTGAACAACACCTCGCAGCTGAGCGACAGGTGTGTGACAATACACAAGCACATGGCATGCACGGGCATGTACCACCGGATAGATAGCATGCCATGTCGCACGCGCTGGATCCACAGCCCATCCCAGCCACTGAGGGGCCTCAACCCACACACCCCACACCCGACGCATGCACACGGATGGGCCCCCCATCGCCCCCGATCTCACCTGCGTGTTGAACGCCACCCCGAACACGCAGCTGCCCACCACGTCCAGTGTGAGGTCACCCATGAGGGGGGCCACGTTCACCTCAGCCCCCGGGGCGCCCGCAGCCAGGACGCCCATGCGCGCCACCAGGCGGTCGATGCACGTGTTCATGACCGACGTGTGCATCTCCAGTGCGCGGCGGTGCATCAGCGCTGCCTCAAACGCGCGGCGGGCAACGCGCCAGCGCGCGCCGCTGCGCGGGGAGCAGGGGCGCGCATGTAGTCATTTGTTTTTGGTCCGCAGGCATCAGTCAGTGCTGCTCGCCAACCCCCCCAACAGGTGCGCAGGCACTGGGCGGCTCCAAGCACACACAGGCCAACCCCTGTGCCATGAGACAGGTTTGTGCGCCAAATTCTACCTCGCAGCAGGCAACCATGCGCCATGTTGGACGTACGATGCTGTAACCTCTCAGCATGGCTCCACCCAGGCACTCACTGCATCGACAGCAGCCCCGCCTTGTTGATCTCCGCGTCCTCCCCCACCAGCATCGCAAACACGCTTACATCGGGCCGCGTGAGCACACGTGACATTATGCGGCGCGCAGCCTTCTCATCAGCGATGACGACCCAGGGAGTGGACGCCCACCACACCTGCAGGCCCACTGGCATGGCTTGAGTTTGCTTGTGGAATGTGGTCGTGGAATGTGCTCGTGAGGATGTGTTTGTGAGATGTCTTGTGACACGTGCTTTGAATTTGCTTGCGGCATATGCTTGCGGGAGATCTGCTAAGATGTGTCCTGATTGAGGTGCTGCTGCTAACCAGCAAGTACAGCAGTGTATCGTGCATTGGGCTCAATGCAGATCGGGCTCCGGTGTGATTGATGCTCTGAGCCAGTACGATGCAAACGTACTGGAACCACAGCCAACCTCTGAGCAAGACAGAGCGGGTGTGCATTTTTTACGTTGCAGGATCGAGCATGGCTCAATGCATCCACTGAATGCATGTGCTTGTGCCAGGAAGACGAGCACAGCAAGGCCCGCATCCAGTAGTAACGAGGCAGTGTGCCAGCAAGTGGACAGGCGGGTAGCAAGTCAGCCAGGCTGGAGGGGATGCTAAGTTTCAACATCTTAGATTATAGTAGACCTGGGCTCCAATGATTGTTACACCTTACATGTGACCCGCACCTTGAAGACTTTGCCATACTTCTTCTCCATGGCCACGAGGTAGCGTGTGATATCATGGGAGATGATGCTGGGCATGTTGCCCACCAGGGGCAGGCCTGCGCGCGGGCGGGGTGCATGGGGTTGGCGCAGTTCACGCATGCGGAAGCTGGGGTGGCAGCTGCGCCTGCACATGTGCGCAGTAAACCGTGCTGTAAGGATACCGACACAACGCGTTCGATTGCCGCATGGCGGCAACCAGAGGAGGATCGCGCCCATATAGCAGCGTGCCATATGTGTGGTGTGCCACAGGCGCGTCAGAGGCAGGCCGCGCGCTGCCCTTGTCCCTGCACAGGAGTGGCGCTGCAGCAAAGGCAAACGGCCCGCACCAAATGGGCCTGGGATCTTTCTGTAGCGCCACCTGTTGAAGGGGTACAACACAGCGCATGCCACCTGCAGGGGCAGGCAGGCCAGGGGGCATTTGCTGAGACACGCATGGATGCGTGGTGCACACGCCATGGGAGCCCATGCAAGGCCCGTGCATCATCCAAGTGGCCACGATGACCCTCGGCGAGCGTTCGAGCTAAAGATGCTGCGCTGAGCTGCAAAAGTCCACTGGACGGCAGCAAGCGTTGATGCGGCAAAGGTTGCAAGGGTTTATCGGTTCTCAGACTCACGCCGATAGCCGCGGCTCCGATCATGGTGTACTTGGCCCATGGCCCAGACATGAATTCATCCAGGACCTCCATCGCTTCCGCCAACGTCGTTTCTGAACCGGACAGCCTTGGCCCTGACTGGAGCTGACAACAGCGGCGGCCGGGAGCCGGTCGATCCTGCGCTGCTCTTCCACCAGGACTCACGTTTAGGCTCATCATTCTCACATTACACCTCACACGTGTTGATCTGCGGGTCTGTCCTGTGGCCTGGCTGTGGGGCTTTGATTAGCTTCTCACGCCTCAGCCCACCGCACAGCTTGTTGAAATCATTCGTAGCTGCCACGCTAACTTTCAGCAAGAAGCCCTGCCTGCCAATGGGCGTCAACAGCTGCACAGCATGCCCACATGTGGCACGACCACACATCGGATCGAGCGGCCCACACATCATGGAGAACACCACACCTGCTTGACTCATAATGCCCCCCATAACCACACAGCAAAGCCATGATCAGCATGTACTACGCGCATTCTCTGGCAATCTCTCTCTATAATCCTCATCACCTTGTTCAGCATGGCACACACCAGCTGTTGAGTACAGCGTTTTCCACGGCCAGCCCAACGGATTCTGGCCCCCTGCAGCTACCCCCATGGCCCCTGGCACCCTGCCCGTCCTCAGCCCACTAGCACGCAGAAGGCAAATCACATGACCCTGCCAAGCTTCCTGGACCCCCTGCTTCCTAGCCGCAGTGCAACATCCCAATCAGAGACAGCCTGTATGCCACGAAGCCTCCAAGCACACAGTCTGTACTGCTGAGACCCGGCTGAAGGATACTCCACAACAGCTGCACCTCGCGCTATGCCAGCCGCATGGCTGCTGTAATACTCCAACATGCCAGCGCCCGCACGCAACCTACCAATAAGCTGCGCTAATAGATCCACGCCTTAGTAGACCCACGCCAGACCCAAGCCAGCTATACTTGCTAATCAAATTGGGTTCCCACATCATCACTGCCTATTTCTAACCCCAGATGAGAGCCGCGCATGGTGCACGGCTGAAGGTGCCTCGTGTTCAATCAGAACAGCAGCGCATAACTTTAACTACAAGCCCTGTGCGCGAGCAGCAGCAGCAAGGGGGCTGCCAGCTATCACATGCTTCACAGCGTACCTTCAAAGTCGTGCCGTAGGGTAGGTGAGCTGCCTGCACACATCACAGTGCTGATGTCAACACCCCGCTGCCGTGCCTGCCTGCCGCCAGGCTCCTGGACAGCCTGGCCTTCCCGCCCCTGCTCTCGGCTGCTCCGCTGCTGCTGCTGCTGCCGCTGCTGTCTCTGCTCCTGCTGCTGCTCGTGCTGCTGCTGCTGCTGCTGCTCGTGTGTGCCGGGAACTGTGTGCGCGTCACCGCGCAAGCCAGCAGTGCCGTCGTGCCCTGCATAGCCATTGACTGGCGCAGCTGCAGAGGAGGCCGCGGTGCCGTTGCCCACATGCGGCATCGCCCCCTGTACCACACCGCCATTCCCTACTGACACCGCCTCTGGCCCCTGCCCCTGCTCCCCGTCGCTGCCACCACTGCCGCCACTACCGCCGCTGCTTCCGCCACCATTGCCGCCGCCACCGCCGCAACCGCCGCTACCGCCACCGCCGCCGCCGTCCACCTCCACCCCGCGCACCAGGGCCGCTGCACGCGACACCTCCTTCCGCCAGTTGATCCCAAAGAAGATGACGCCCAGCATGATGCAGGCCTGCAGTGATGACGCCACGCACAGCGCCGTCCAGAAGCCCTGCCTCACACGCAAGGCATGGCAACGCAGTAGCGTGCAGCGCACACATCAGTATCACCAGTGGTGGAGTGAGTGAGCAGGAGCACACTCACCAGTCACGCAGGGAGTGAGCATGACTGGCCGGCACTGGAGGCAGACCATCGGGTCAGGGGTGTCCAATAGCAAATAGCAAGAAAACACCCATTCAAGAGACATGCCAGACACGTGCAGTCATGCGCGTTGACACTTCCCCCCCTGAACCTTGATCCACACACACCAAACTTTGACCCCGGGACTCGGACCACGGACTCAGACCGACCAGTCCTACATCATGCCACCCACCACGACAGTCATGTGCTCACGGAAGCCGAGCAGCAGCGCCAGGGGGAAGCCAACGGCCCAGTAGCCAATGAGGTTGAGTGCAGCACCCCACGCCTGGCGGCCGCAACCCCGCAGCACCCCGCTCAGCAGCGAATTGAGGCCGTCAAAGACGACGGTGGCCGCCACGACCGGCATGGTGGCCTGAGTGAGCGCGACCACTGCCTGCGCGCTTGTGAAGATGCCCACGACCCAGTAGCGCGCGAGGTAGAGGGACGAAGCAAGCAGCACCTGGGTGCAGCACACCATTGCCAGGCCTGTGCGGAAGGTGCGCGCCGCGAGTGCCGCCGCGCCCGACCTGCGCGCACGCACAGTGTTGCGCCGCCATCTCGTCATTAAATACTTGAGTGCAGACCTGGCAATCATTGGAGGTGGGGTGTTGTGGGGTGGCAGGGTGCCAGGATTGCTGAGACTGTTAAGGCGTTTCGTCACTGTGGGGTTACAGATGCAGCAGCGTTGGCGGCGCCGGCTGGAACCACAGTTGCAGGAGCACCAACGTGTGCATAGTGTGGTGTGTAAAGGCAGGCAGGCAGGTAGGTGGAAGGCAGGCAAGCAGCAGAAAGGAGAGCTAGGACGGATATGGCCGGAAGAGGGTGGACAAGGGCTGGCAGGCGGGCAGACAGACGCATGGCTAACGACGATCAACCGCTCTTTTCAATGAATTCAATCCTTGTGGTTGCTTGCATCGCACCCGAGCGCGTTGGCAATGAGGGTGTTGGTGGAGGTGGCAATGCCCATGGGCACCATGTACGCGGTGGCGGTGATGTGGAAGCAGATCCCCATGACCTGCAGGCCGGGAGATGGTTAACAGGCAGCTCAGGTCAGGTCAGTAGTTGCGTGGTTGGCGAGTTGGGACCTTTGCCAAGCTTGGAAGTTGCGTGGGCTGAGTGGTATCATATCAGTGGTAACGGTGTGCTGCTTCAGTACAGGATTGACAGTGTTCAAGTGGCCTGGGGTCCTGCCATGTGCAGCTCATGTGCGGGCTGCCACACGGGCCAGGGCGAAACAGAATTGACGCCACCCACCGCGACCGCGACGTCAGCTGTCGGCAGTGAGCCCGCAAAGATGATGACCAGCTCAAACACCCACCTGCGCCACGGCCCAACAGTGCCACCATGCAATGAGATGAGATGAGATGAGATGAGATGAGATGAGATGAGATGAGATGAGATGAGATGAGATGAGATGAGATGAGATGAGATGAGATGAGATGAGATGAGATGAAATGAGATGAGATGAGGCGCAAGGTGCGGTGTCAGAGCAGACTGCCCACACGATCAGCACCTCAGGCCGCAATTAATGGGCCTGTTACCGGCATGCTGATCAACTTGGTTCCCTGCTCGATTAACTCCCCTTCCTCACCCCCCCCCCGCCTCCCACCCACCGCCCACCCACCCGCGTGCCCCCCGGCCCGCCCGGTCCCAACGGACGCCCAACATCAGCAGCATCAGTCCCAACAGCTGCCCAACAGCTGCCTCAACATCACACCACAACACGGCCAATGCCATGCCCAGCCCCAGTCTGCCACGCACGCACCACTCGCAGCAGATCATGGCTGCTGCAGGGCCACCGTATGCAAGGTACTGCCCCCACCCACTCAGCGCCGCCCATGACCAGCCAGGCCTGCAGTGCGCATGCAGCCATATGAGCGATACACATGAGCCATACACATGAGCCATACACAGCTGTGCATGTGGTGGGCTAGCCCAGGTGCCTTTATGCTTGCGGCTTTTGTTGGACAGCGGTGTGGTGCCAGTCAGCAGGGCGGATGAGCACAGGAATCAAACACACAACGCCATGGCTGTTCCGCCCCGGTTGAAGCGCATGTGCTGTCAGGATTCAGGGTCCAGGGTTTGGGCCTAGGGCTTCAAGGTTTCAGGGCTTGGGGGGTGATATTGTAGGGGTCAGATGTGAAAGCTACACGGCCACCAAAGCACAGGAATGCCACTCAGGAGCCGGCGCAATGGGAAAAAGGTGCTCCTGCGAGCGTCAGCGTCATCACTACCACCACAATCATTGCACCAAACAGACACCAGCTCAAACTAGCAACCAACCAACCGACCCGTCACGTACCACGTCTGTGCTGGCGTGCCTGCGAGCCGCGAGTCACGCCACCCCGTGTACGCCACCAGCAGCAGCGCGTACGTAAGATTAGCCGCAAAGAACGCGGCAGCGGCGCCGTCCAGGCCCAACCGCCACCTGCGCACCGGCCAGCGATGCGTGTATGTCCCTCAGGCGAACGGAGCCAGCTCAGTTGTTATGGATATGAGCAGCGCTGCACTGGTTATGATCTCATGAACAAATGATCCAAGTGTGTTATCATGAGCAACGAACATACAGGTTACAAGCAGCGATATGATGGGCGCCGGCTGCTGTGTGTTGCATCGCTGGCAAGTCCAGCCCGGGTCAGGAACCCCTTCCACCCCCCAACCCCAACCCCCCGCCCGCAAATGCATGCCTAACCATAGCACAGCCCAGCGCGCACAGCGCACAGCACACAGCGCTCACCTGTACATGAGCAGGTAGTTGTACAGGGGGCACAGCAGCGCAGTGATCGCTGTGCACACAGACGGCGGCTTGACAACGCGCTGAGCCAGCAGGTAGCTGCGGCCGCAGTGCACACACACAGCAGCAGCAACAAGCTCAGACCAGGTGGGCAAGGCGGTAGCCATGGAGCAAGTGCGAGATGCGAAAGCGCAGCAGAAGTGCTGTCCTCTTGTGCGGGGCAGCAGGTAGCTGCACCCCGCATGGTGCATGGTGCATGGTGCATGATGCGACTCTACGCATTAGCTGGCACACGCACACACACCCCACCGTGGTGTTTGACAATGTTACAAACTGTGAGTGTGCACTAGCCAGCTCTGGGCCGGGTGGCACCACCCAAACTGTCCCGGCATGAGGCATGCTGCATGTCTGTCACACCGTTCCGCCAGCAATACACGTCACAGCCGCACAACCCACGCACCGGTGCACATTGGACGACACAGCCGACACGAACAGCGTGGGCGCGACAAGTTGCAGGTACCGCGACGCGCGCGCGATGATCTCGGGGTCTTGGTGCATCAGTGCCAGCACCCACGCCGCGTGCCGCCACAGTACAAGCACTGGCACGCTGACCGCCCAGCAAATGAGCACTGCACGCTGCAGCACCAGGCCCAGCATGCCGTAGTTGCCCGCGCCATACGCCTGCCCCGCGGCAGAAAGGGAGGAGGGCAACCAAGGGATCAGAATCGCAGCGGCGGTGGCGCTACATAACGTTCTTTTCAATCTTTTGGTACTGCAGCTGTGGTTGCAGCTGCTGCCGGCACAAACCAGCGGTCGATCCCAGCAACCTTGACTCAGCCACCTCTGGTGACTTACCCCCTTGAGGTGGTGACTACCACCCACCCTGCACCACCCTGTTCCCCCGCTTCCCAACTGCCCTGTCATGCCTTGCCCTACCCTTGCCTGGGCTTAGGGCGGCTGCTCCGCGGCCTCCCCCGTACCGCACCCCTGTACCGCACATCTGTCGTACCCTACATTCCCGTGTACCGCACCTGGCCACTGAGAGTGTCTGAGCCCGCAGACAACCCAACGATGATGGAGTAGCCAGTGACATTGTAAAAGGATCCAGCGAGGACGACGGCGGACAGAGTGACAGGGTCGTTCAAGTGCCCCACCTGCACGCATGCAGGCAGCCGTTATACATGGAGTGAGTGGGTGCTTGGGGATGGCTCCCATGCTGGTCTGTCAGGTGTTAGAGACAGCATCTGTGTGGATCAGTCACGCGGGTTCCTGCAGAGTGCAAGCCAGGCCATGCATGGCGCCAGGCAGTGCAGATGCACGCCATGCAGTGCATGCCACACCCAAACTGGCGAGCGCCAGCCCGGGTGCAACCTCTTTGGGGTTTAGGGTTTAGGGTTTGGTTTTAGGGTTTAGGGTTTAGGGACCGGCTGCATGAACCCGACCCGTACACATGACCCGACCCCAGGACTGGCTGGCAGCAGGGTGCAGGTGGCGTGGTGAGCGCAAGCAGGGCTGTAACCTGCCTCAGCTGCACTGCATGGCTCCGCAGTGCCCTTCGTGCGGTACAATCCCAGCATGCATGCTGCGGCGGGTATAATATTGTGGGCTACTGCCGACAAACCCGGAGCCCAAGCCTTTGCTTGAGCCTTTGACAAAACACAAACCCGTGATTTGCATGCAGAGGCCCCACGCACCGCGATGGCTGCCACAATGGACAGCGAGTAGCCAAACACGTTCTGCAGGATCAGGGGGCCTGCCAAGTACAGGATCTGCCGGGCCTGTGCTGCAAAGCTGTTGGCAGTTCGGGGGGAGGCGAGCTCTGGGTGCATGCCACCTGCCTCCCCATCTGCGGCAGCCATGCGGCCATTGCTTCCAACCTCGTTGGCTTGTAGCAGCACTGCGCTTGCATGTACCACCACAATGTGGGCCGTGCACACGTGCATGGAGTCAGGTAGGTACCGTCCGACGTGCCAGCATGCCGCCGCATGGTAGCAAAACAACCCTTGTAATGCTTGCAGTAACGGGAACTCACGGGGCTGAACAAGATCGTCATCTGACACACGTGGCAGGTGACCAGCATCGCCGTTTAACGATGGCCTGCCCATTTAACAAACACCCAGCATCAACACGATGTGCCTGAGGATACAGCCATTCTACGACATAGAAAACCAATGCTACTGCGCTGGACACAGCCAATGGACGATGTATTTTTTGGTGTGACGCCCAAAGGGAAGCCGAGAGGCGTTCGTTCCTGGTCCAGTAGACAGCTGTCGATTGCCCACCTAGGGCCTCCTTCTGCTTCAGAAGAGGTTGGGGCATCGATCATGGCGTACCTAGATGCTGATGATGTGGCTACGAGCCTAAATGCTGATATCAACTGGGAATCCTTTGCTTCCGCACGGTGCGAGCTTCACCTACTCGTCAACCTCAGCACAGTAGCTTCCATCGCTTACTGATGCCGTTAATCGGCTCACCGCTGGCAATCTGCGCCGCCCATTGTCACGATGTGCAACCAAAACTCAGCAGGGATTGCATTCACCCGCTTGCACAGGCTCATATCTGACAAAGACCTCCAGCTTATCCGTCGGTATGACAAGCGCGCGCCTGAGCTTCGCGCTGGCATGCTGGACGAGGTGAGCACGTCTTGCACCTACCATGTGACCCTGCTCATGCAACCATGCAACATGGCTCATCAGCATGTGCGAGTTTGCTGGACACGCAGGCGGGCCCTGCATACGTGGAGGCCTTCCTGTCGGTGTTGAAGGCAGTTTCCAAGGAGGACACCGTGCAGTATGTTCTGGCCCTTCTGCTTCAGATGCTTCAAGGTGAGGGAGCATGCACCATCGCTCAATTGACTGCAGCTGATGCTCTGATTGACGTCGCTTGCTCCGATTGGCTGCAACTTACTGGCTTTTGTGCTCATCGTGCCTGAAACAGAGAACCCCGCTCGTGCCAAGTTCTTCCACCTGCAATCGGAACAGCACTTGGCATCGCTCCCAGATCCATACACCGTGTTCCTCAGGCAAGCTGTTGGAGCTGGGGTTCTCATGGGGCTTGCATGGGCCACGCATGCAGCTCAAGAGCGCAGTGGAACATCCACGACGCATACCAGCAGCATGATGCATGCTCTGTGGGGTATGCGTGCACGCTGTTGCAAGTGGGCGCGTGCGTGGCCTTCAGTGCTCATGGGTGCATGCAGAATGCATGGCATGGCTGGTTGCCTCTCATGCCCATTGCCCGATTCGGCCCTGCCCCCATCGTAGGCTGCTACAGCGCCAGGACTGGTTCACCCAGGAAAAGAGTGCGCGGCTGCTGACCGCGGTGATTGAGGGGCGGCCGCGCAAGTCGCTGGCGTTCAGCAACGGCGCGCTGGCAGGCGACCCAGCCACTGCGTCATATGGGGGCCCTGACCCTGCAGAGGCGGTGAGGCTCGGCAGCTGAACGCGAGGGGGGAGAGGGGGGGGAGGGCGTGGCCGCTGCTAGGGGGGGACCGGGGGGAGGGATGAGGAGGGGTGCGGCAGCTGGGGGGGCTGGGAGGCAGGAGTGGGAGTGGGAGGGTGGGTGAGTGGGTGATGGAACAGGGGCCGATGCGCATGGTGCAGGGGGGACAGCGGCAGGTGGCGGGAGGGGGTGGGGGGGGTGGCCTGCGGCTTGGGGCAATCTGGGGCGTGGCCGCAGGGCGCATGCACGGGCCGGACATAAGCATGTTCTGCTCACGAGGTAGAGCATGCAAGCATGCCATGGCAGCACACTGTGCAAACGTCGCGCACGCGCCACGCCGTGCCCATGCAACGCTCTGCACGTGCCCACCTGCCGCGTGATGTGTGCCCCCCCCCCCCCCCCCCCCCC
>BDCZ01000942.1:0-13255 GCA_001662365.1 Chlamydomonas applanata
AGCCCCCCCCCCCCCCTCAGGCCTGCCGCAGAAAAAGCCAAAAGTGCACATACACACAGCTCCCAGCTCCAGCATACAGCTCTCATGTATAAATCACAAATGAACTTGCTAATCCTGCCTCGCGGCAGGCATCCATGCGCCATGATGGGCGCCCGATGTAACCAACACACGCACACACACACCTGCCCCACCGCCTCAAAGCGGCAGCCAGCGTGCAGCCGGCACCCCACACACACACACACACACGCACGCACGCACACACCCACACCACACGCACGCGCACACACGCACCTGCTCCGCCGTCTCGAAGCGCAGCACCACGGTGTGGCCGCCCACACACTCCTGCACCACGGCGCCGCCGCCACGCACGTGCAGGGGCAGGTCCTTGCCTATGGCCGGGGCAGTAGCAGCGGCAGTTGCGGCATCAGCAGTAGCAGCGGCAGCAGCAGTGGCAGTAGCGGCAGTAGCAGCGGCCGCAGCAGTGGCAGTGGCAGTAGCGGCAGCTGACCTACAGGCGCAGGGTCCAACAGACGCAGAAGCCTCACAGCTGGCAGCCCTCCCAGACAACAACACAAACAAGCAGGCCGGCAGGGCTGCAGGGTGTGCGCACCGTCCATGCACAGCATGCCGACTGCCACCGGCATGCACACGTGCCAAACCTGTCGCACACCATGTTGTTCCTACCTGCAACTTGTACCGCCTACTTTTACAGCTTCAACATGCTGTAGCATCATCCATAACATGCTGAATACCCTCTGCGTCTTCTGTGAAACATATCAGGCGCACCGTCCGGCCCCAGCAGGCCAACCGCCACAGGAATGAGCACAGGCTCCTTGGTGGGCTGGCCAGGGCTAGGTGGCGTGTGCTGCTTCAGCCGCAGAGTGTACGTCTGTCCCGCCGCGTCGTACTTGCCCTCGGCCTGCGGTACGGCGGTACAGGCAGATCAGGGACCGTATGTCAGCCATGCTAATGTTTGCACTGCAGGCCGGGCCAAGCGGCAGGAGTGGGCGTATGGTGGCGGTGGTGGCAGTGGAGCATGAGAACCAGCAAATAAGATATAAGAACAATGTGGACGAATCGTACAGTATGCAGCCATTAGGAATGATAAGTGCGCACCTCGACACGAGGCGTGCCGGCCTGGGAATACCAACGGCCCAGGGTGGTGAGGTCCACACCGTTGGCATCAGCCATAGCAGCCAGGAAGTCATCACACGTCACGGCGTGGCCGTCGTGGCGCTTGAAGTACAGGTCCATGCCTGTGGCGATACAGCGGTACAGTGAGGAGCAGTACAGCAGTATGGGGGCCGGCATAGTGGATGCAAAGCGGTGCGGTGGGGGGCGGCACAGCGTTAGCACTGGCCAGTGACTCTCAGTGCATCTCTCATTGCTTCGGGATACAGGTCACGGGTCGCGTGCGCAGCTTGGGTTGCACAATGTAATGCATCATTGGCGAAAACGGTCGGGTATGACTCACAATTTCCTCGCCTAAGGATGGAATCGGGCACATACACAGCCAAGCAGTGCATGCGCACTCACCCTTGCGGAAGCCGTCCACGCCGAGCAGCGTGCGGTACAGCCGCACGACCTCGGCACCCTTCTCGTACACCGTCACCTGCGCACAGCAGGAAGAAGGACGCAGAAAGCAGGTAAGAGGCAGAACAAAAAGAGAGGGCTAACGAAACGAATCAGGGCCTTCTCGCACAACGTCGCCAATGCAGGATAGACGGGTGGTCACGATGGTACAGTATATGCCACAACTTGCAGACAATAATATTTTGTATGGAATGAATCATCAAGAGATTGTGATTTGTATGGAATGAAGCATCGTGATTTGATTGTGATTTGTATGCAATGAAGCATCAAGAGAGGCATAGCTTGTTCATCACCCTGTGGGAGCGACAAAGAGAGAGAGAGAGAACGCAGCATCCATACACTGTGGTGCATACACTGTGACACATGCATGGTTTTCATACACGCAATACCGTAGCTACCGTATACAGGCAGTATGATGTAGGCGCCTCACCGTGTAGAAGTTGTCCATCTTGATGTAAGAGTCAGGGCGGATGGGGTGTGCCATGGGGCCCGCATCCTCAGTGAACTGCATCAGAGGTGGAAGTGGCAGGTGCAAGTGGGGACAGGGTTGCAGGGCTGGCGCGCAGTGTCAGGCTGTGCCCTGCTGCGTGTGCGGGGAGCAGCAAGCACACGCAATAACACGCACCCCAAAAATTTACACACACGCACACATCCTGTCTCGCGGCAGGCATCTATGCGCCATGATGGGCGTACGATGTAACCAACACACGCACACACCTGGGAGGTGCGCAGCATCGCCACGTCCTCGATGCGCTTCACCGGCCGTGAGTTCATGTCTGCGCTGAACTCCTGCGGATGTGCGGGTGGGGGTGGCAAGGTCAGGGTCAGGGTTGTGGCTGAGGTTGGCTTGACAAGAATCCCAAGAATTCAGATTACAGGGTTCACTTGTGGTGGCCCACGCCATACAAGGTGCGGCTCACTCCATGAGCGGTGGGTATGGAGGTGGGCAGGAGGGTTGAGGACAAAGGTGCTCATTGAGTCATAATAATGCACGACAAGGATCAAGAAAGCCAGAAACATGAATGGTCTTCCCAGGCTTTGAGTTCGTCACATTCGCACAGTGCCTGGGTGCAGAGACGCAACGGCCTCAACCGCTGCGTCCACAAGATCCATGCACCACCTGTACTGCCATGCACCACCTGTACTGCCTGAACGCCTGTGTCGTTTTGTACCGCCGCACCTGATCGCGGTACACCGTGAGGCCCTCCTTGAGCGTGAGCTGGAACCAGTCACGGCACGTCACGCGGTTGCCTGTCCAGTTGCTGCAGTACGCAGGCACAGGCAGGTGTACAAAAGCAGTACAGTGTCAAGTCGTCAGGCGCGCCGCTGGGCAATTCGGCAGCCACAGCCGATGGCTGCGTGGCTGACTAGCCTGTGGCCCCCTGCCTCCTCCATGCAGCCTCCAGTGCCATGCAGGCGACTGAATAAGATAAGCAGTACACGCCGCAGGGGCTGCAGTACAACACAGCGCGGTTATGTTGAGCGGGCAGTACACGTGGGCAGTGCAGGCGGTACAAGCGGTACAGGCGGTACGCACTGGAAGTACTCGTGGCCCACAACGCCCTCGATGCGCGCGTAGTCGTTATCTGTTGCCGACTCAGGGGAGGCCAGCACCAGCCTGTGACACGAGTGGCACACCAGAGCACAATGAATGAATTGTGGATTGTGAACTTTAGCCGTTCAGGTGACAGGAAAAGGGCAACTGCAGCACCAGGCTGTCGGCGCAATCAATCGCAAGGTGTAAAACCGTGAGCATAGCAATTGTGATGGCAGGCAGGGAACAGTCAGGGAAAGAAGTGCACGGAAAGGCACATGGCGTCCTGATCGAGCCTGGCAGCCCCCAACCTTGGGGTCCCACCCTTGCATTCACCCACTCTCACTTTCACCCACCGTGAGTTGAAGATGTTGAGTGACTTGTTCTCCATGGCCCCCATGTTGAAGTCATCCACTGCCACGATGTTGAACAGGTCGAGGTCGTACTCCAGCCCGTACGTCTCCTCGTCCCACCGCATGCTCTTGACCAGGGAGTCGAGTGCGTGGTCAACCTGCGGAGGAGGCAGAACGTAATGTAATGTTGATGTGTGTTGCATGGGCGGAGGATGTGATGCGGAGCGAGGGCTTCGACAGGTCCGTGTTGATGGCCATGGATGTGGGGATGTGGGGATGTGGGGATGTGGGGATGTGAGGATGTGGGGATGTGAGGATGTGAGGATGCAACGTGACTAGGCAGGTTAGCGGTGAGGTTAGGGTGAGGTCAGGGTGAGGTACAGGTGAGGTACGGTTGAGGTACGGTTGAGGTACGGGTGGGACAAGGTTGTGGCTCGGCAGTGGCAAATCTAAGTGGCGAGGAGAATCCAACTGGTGCGTTCTTGATAATGATCGATCCGGCCGCGCGCTGCACGTCATCCGCACTCCAGGAGCTGCTGTTCGACCCTTGCGCTGATCCTCCTTGATAGTCATCCTCACACCAGAAATCGCACTGTTCTTGGAGCACGCTCAGCACGCAGCATAACACGGACTTGTCCCCAAAACGCTGCACCATAATGCTTAAAAAAAAAACCGGAACGAGCACCCAAGGCTTAGCTGGCCCCACCTTGCTGAGGTTGTGCTCCGCCACAAAGATGCGCAGCGCCACGTTGCGGCCCGACCCCGTCGTGTAGCTGCGCTCCTTCATGGCCAGGTTGCCGGCGACCTGGTGGTCGGGGCGGATGGAGCGGTTGGGGCGGTTGGGGTCGGTCGGGGTTGGTTGATAGGTTGCTGGATTGGTTGGTTTTGAGTGGGACAAAGAACAGACCTACAGGGACGTTGCGCACGCTTGCGCGCGATGCGCCTGCGTCGGGCTGGGGCATTCACAAAGGGCCCCTCACGGCGCAGTGCGGCAGTGCAAGGTAGCAAAGGCATGAGCATGTGGTAGCCAGCGCTAGGGCAGCAGGGCCAAAGGAAAACAGAACCAGTTGAACAGGGCAGGGGGAGATAGATACCCTTGCCACGCACCAGGGCGAAGAGGTAGCAGGGCTTGGGGAAGGGGTCCTCCCACACAGCAAAGTGGCGGCCGCCTGGAAGGTCCCCTGACGACTGCAGGTTGCCGTTGCCCAGCAGCACTGGGTAGCTGCGCGGTGCAAGGATTGGGGGATTGATGGGGTGTGAGAGTGCATGTGGTCTCGTGCGTTAGGAGTCTGCGGGTGCTCATCTCTTTCAGATCTTTCAGCCTACAGAGCAGGTGTCAAGGGCGCGACATCCAGGAGAGCGGCGCAGCCGTTGCTGCCAGTCGCACGCGCTTGACCGTGTTTGACCACGCTTGACCGCGCTTGGCCGCATTTGACCGTGTCTGACCGCAGTTGACTGTATCTGACCGCATCCGACTGTGTCTGACCGCATCCGACCGTGTCTGACTGCATTTGACCGTATGTGACCGCATTCAATCATGTCTGACCACAATCAACCGTGTCTGACCGCATTTGACCGAGTTTGACCGAGTTTCACCACAGCCATGCAGCCGCACCTGGCCTTGTCCGCCTCGATGCGGGTGGTGTAGCGTGCCATGACATCTGGACGGTCCAGGAAGAATGTGATGCCACGGAAGCCCTCGGCCTCGCACTGCGGTTGGTTGGTTGTTGGTTGGGAACGAGCGGTTGGTTAGGACACTTCCTGGTTGGTTGGGCCATTGTGGGGGGGGTGTCGAGGAATGGACAGGTGGCTGGGCCTGTGGTTTTTTGGACCCCCACTTGGCTGGCTGCCCGTGGGTGGTTGGCAGGCTTGCCCCCGTGTGCGCGGATCGTGCCAAGCCTCCCGCCCGCCTCGTTAAAGCCTTGCTGCTGGTGCTCTGCGTGGTGCTCCACCTGTCATGCCCCCAAACCGTCCAGTTGCCCCAAGCGTGCATGGCACGCACCTGGCAGTACACAGTAGCTGTACAATCCCCCAGCCCATTAAGGCCCCAAGGCCCCTGTGGGACCCCAGCCCCACACACCCCAAGCCCCTCGAGCCCCCAGGCCTCTAGTAAGAGCAAGAACAGCCCCTCAAAGGACCAGGCTTTGGAGGGCGCCCCCACTGACCTGAGTGGAGAAGTTGCCCCCTGACTTGTACAGGCCCTCCAGCAGAGAATTCTCCTGAGGTTTGATCTCAGTCGTGATGTCCAGAATGACGGCGACGGCTGCAGTACACAGCGGTACAGCGGTACGATGTGTGGTGCATGCGGTACAGTGACGTGGTACAGGTGGCACGGCAGTACGGTCACGGCAACCGCCAGTCGCATGTCACACGGCGATGTCGCAACCAACTCGATTGACACCACCGGCAAACTTGAAAGTTGATCAAACAACAGAAGAACAGTTGAGCGTCAGCAACAGGCAGCGCATGCAGCACCAGCCAATCCGCGCCCTCATCCTGCGTCCCACAAGAGAACATACCGGCCGAGAAAAGCGAGCATAAACACCTGTGCACACTCAGGACGCACATGGCAGGTCGCGGATCACCAGCTCCTTGCCGCCCACCACTTCCCAGCTGCCTGCCTTGGGCTCGCTTCCATTCACCTGGCCAGGAGGTGCAACACGGCCACAGCCAGGCAAGGTTGGACTCCTGGTTTTGGATCTCAGCAGCACGAGGCAGGCATGAGGCAGTACGAGGCAGCCACAGCAGGAGCAGTACGCAAGTCGAAAGGTGCAGGACATGCCGCGCACAAATGTACTCATGTATGCATAGTCACACAGCGCTGTCCAGTGGCATGGTCAGGAGTCAACCAGACCCAGCTTGATGTGTGCAGCCGATCTGACACCTCAGCGCCACTCCTGTCTAGGTGCACAGCTGCACACCCAACCCACGTGCAACCCATGAACCCCTTCAGCCTGTCCCCCTGCACACCCAACCCAGGTGCAACCCATGACCCGCGTCGGCCTCTCCCCTGCACACCCAACCCACGTGCAGCCCATGAACCCCTTCGGCCTGTCCCCCTGCACACCTTGAGGCTGACCAGCTTGACGTCCTTACGGCCATTCAGGGTCAGGGCAGGAGGCGTGGCCGACGTGTAATTGGGAGTGAAGTGCAGTGTGGAGTGCACGTGGGTCACGTCCTCATTCAGAATGAAGTCCAGGTGGACGCGCTCGATCAGAAAGGGGGGCGGCGCGTAGTCTGCGGGGGCGACCGAGCACACACAGCATGGTTGAGGGTACTTTCAGCTTGAGGGTTCTTTCAGGGTTTGGGGTTGGAGGTTCAGGCTCCAAGGTTTGGGCAGTCTAGGGCTTAGCTAATGGTTGGTGGATGGGTAAGGAGAGGCGTGGGAAGGATGTAGTGGGATGATTGCATGGCGAACATCACAAGCTGGTCGGGTGCTTGATGCCGACAAGGTTGCGTGCAGTGCGCGCGCAGATGCACACGCACACACATAGAAAGGGTGCTGGCTGGGCAGTCTGCTGCAGTAGGAGGCAGCTGCAGGGCAGTTCCTGTGGCTGAGTCATCGCTGCTCCATAGACAGCAGCCACACCGCAGCCCCACAGCCGCATAAGCCATAGGAAGCAGCCTCATACACATGCTGCTGGCCCAAGCAGCCCTGCTGCTTCTGGCCTGAAAAGCTTCAACAGCCCTTCTGGTAGCACACACAGCCATACACACCCTTGCGGAACTTTGTCTGAGGGTCGTGGTGGGGAGGGAACTTCTCCTCCTCCTTTTGTACCTGCAGTACGCAGTACAAGCCCGCCAGTGGTCAGCAGTACAACGAGCACAGGCATGCACGCGGCACATTGAAGTCATGGACGTGGTTATGCAGCATGCGTGGTGGGGGCATTGTAGTGCAAGCCATGCAGCAGCGTGCCTCCCAAGAGTGCACCGCATGCGCATGGGCACATCCATGTCCCATGTGATGCGCCTTGGAACCATGCACCACCCATGCCTGGCCCGCAGTGTGAGCATCTGCAATTCAGATCTACTCGACCTCCATGTGCAAGTCACTGGTATGGTCCGTCTTGCGGACTGCCAAACCCCGCCCTGACGCTCTTGTCACCAGATCTGGGCGACCCGTAACACGTGTTGCCTCCTAAAAGCCTAATTCACAGCGAGCGTTGTGGTAATGAGTGCACTGCTTGGATCGCGCCCGTTCATCTGACCACAAAAGGGTTCGCCTTAGCACGCCCATCAACGGCGCCTAAGCGCAGGATTGTTTGATCGGACGCCACATGGCGGCTGCGAGCCCCATCTCCCTGGCGCACGCAGCACTACCAACCTCAGCAACAGCAATGTCGCCCAGCTCATTGGTCTCCACCTCCGTAGCCATGCTGGCAGACGACGATGCGTCACGAGCAAGTAGGCGGGATCCCCTGAACGCCTGCTCCTGAACAGAGGTGTGTGGTGCTGGGCGGATTGCAGCTGTTAGACCTGCAGAACGCACGAAAAGGTTCCGCTTAGCACATCAGCACTGAAGCCAGCGCCAATCCATCCCAATCTGAAAGAATGACCCAAAACCCCGAGCCCCCTCCGCACCTGCACCCCTGAGGACTGGGACCACGGGGAGTGCACGGGCAGTGCGAATCAAAGCACCTGCCGCCCGCAGGTTGGTGCGCAGCAACATGTTCCTGCCCAAGTCAGTTGTATTTGGCTGGTTGAGGTTGGGCGTAGATATGCGTCAAGTAACCAGCTGAACAGAGGTGGCTGGAGGCGAATTATAATCATTTTTTGTGCACTGAGGCCCGAGTGGTCAGGATGACGTCGGCACACCGTGCTTGTGCGGGCTGCGCACAGCACGGCTGCTGCACGGCACACCCAAGGGTATAGGCTGCAGAAAGATGGCTGCTGCTGGTCACGCCCCCGCGCCGGTGAGTTGACCAGGTGTGGATGGGAGCTTGTGGGGTGCGGGGGGAGGGGGCGGGATGCGGGGTTTGGGTTTGTGTGCTATCCTTCTCTTAGTTCACATCTACATGAACACACAGACGAGCAGCTCCAGGCCTCAGTGTTTCCCAGCTCCTCCACATCCCTCTGCGTTGGTGTCATGAGTTCCAGTCACCTCCCTCTTCCCCGCTCTCATCCCCATCCCCTGCACACGATGGCACTGCCGTGAGCGCCGCTGGTCCCCTACCAACTGCATGTGTGTAAGCCGCGCCCGCCACGCCCCCACTGAACAGCGAGCAGCCAGCCAAAAAACGCGCCATGTGCACGCTCTTGACTGTGGGCATGGAGTGCAAGCGAGGAGTGCAAGGTGCAAGCCGCACTTGAGGTGGGCGCAAAGTTTGGGGTGTGTGATTTTGTGCGGCTGCGCGTTTCACAATGGCGCCAGCATATTGTGCACTGCATAGCAACGGCAGTAGCAGGGTGGCGGCTGCACCTGACTGTACCTGCATGCCAGGCAGTACATGAGTGCACGTAGGTTGGCACAGACAGTTTGGGCAGTGCAAGCAGTACAGGCGGTACACTCACTGATGATGGTGGCCTTGCGGTACGCGTGAAAGTAGGTGCCCACCAGTGCCAGCACGGTGTGCAGCGGGGCAATGCCACCAATATCCACAAAGATCTTGTCCCAGCAAGGCCCGGCCAGCCCCTGCCGCCCACGCCGCCGCCCAGGCCCCCCGCGATGGCTCTTCCCAGCAGCGCCCTGCACTGGAGCCTCTCCTTCCCCTGCAAGGGCTGCACTTGTGGGTTGACTGTTGGGGCGCTGTGCCTCAGTTGCTGCTGGGTCGCGAGCGTGGGCCCCGCCCTGCTGCACGCTCGTGCTGGGGGCGGCCGTGCTTGCCGTTGCGACAGCCCTTGCCCCTGCGCCTTGCGCCGTGGCAGTAGCGGCTGCGGCAGAGGCTGTAGCGGATCCAGCAGCAGCAGCAGTAGCGGCAGTGGCGCAGTAAGCCGGGTACAGTGCATTGATGGCTGGGAGGTCGAATCCATCCAGGACCTCGAACCGGCAGCTAGGGAAGCGACGGCGTGCATCTTCCACGGGCTGAGTGGCAATGTCAATGCCCACCACAGTGGCCGCGCGCGCGGCAAGCATCGCTGTCGTGATGCCTGCGAGCCAACCGGTCGCAGAAACGGAATGAAGCACAGACGAAAGGTTCCAAGTACAACCCACATGACAGAGCCGGCGGTAGCTGCAGACTCAAGGCCAGGGGCCGGTACCAACCTTCCAAACATGAGTCCTGAGCCCGCACGCCACACACACCCGTGGCACCGCAGGCTCCCAACGACTTCTGCACCCTATATGGGGGTCTGATACCCACCTTCATGGCACCCGACTTCCAGCACGATATCGGTATGGCGGGTGTTGTGGATGGCCGCTGCACGGTACTCGCGCGTCGTTGCGCACATGATCACACGCGACTGCGCGTTCGCCTGGTCACGATATGCAGCATACAGACAAACAACCACTTCAGATCCCGATGCCGAAAATTAGCATGAGGCAGTCAAGCAGCCCCACCCAATGAAGCCCTGCCCAGTGAACGCGGTGTGCCATCTTCTGTATTCTATACGATGACGCACAGATGGGTGGACCTGTTTGTTGCGCCTCGGAACAAATAAACACTCCTGTAAGAGGCCCTAAACACCTAGGGACATTAGAACAACCCTGTGTGCATCGGCATCTGACACAGAGCGTGCACTGAGAAGTGGCGATAGCTGTGTGGAAGGATGGGGCCCTGCCCCCCACTCACTGGCTTCAGCAGCCTCAGGACGTTGGGTCGGGCCCAGTATGTGCAGCCGGTGTCATGGTAGCGCACCTGCAGGGTGCACCATTAGGGTTTAGGGTTAGGGTTGAGGGTTGAGGGTTCAAACCTTAAACCCTACTGGTGCACCCTGCAGGTGCGTCAATTGCTGATGTGCTGTGTTCACGTGCTACCTATCTAGCCGTAGGAGGCCTCTCAGTCCGTCAAACACCGCTGCGGATCCCTTCGGCATGCTGGGCTCAGACTGAGTACAAACAATATGCTGCGAGCCGTCGTGAGGTGCGAGCAGTGCAGTGCCGTTGTGAGGTGCAAGCATTCCAGTGCTGCATATGAAGACTTGAAGAGCGCAGACAGGGCCCACCTGGAGCGCCCACCCAGTTTCATAACATAGTTTCATAATGTAGTTTCATAAAAACATCTGAGCGGGTTCCGGGTTGCCTACAAACTCCCTGGCGTACGCGACCCCCAGCCAGCCACCGGCACCATGCGCGACATTCTCATGCTGCTGTACGCAGACGACATGGTGCTGCTCGCTCCGGACATGCCTTCCCTCCACACTGCCTTGTCAGTACTTGAGAGGGTGGCAGCTGAGTGGGGCCTCAGCATGAACTACAGCAAAACAGAGATCCTAGTCATCCAGCCCCCGCTCCCAGCTGCTGCTCCCATGGGCTCCCAACAGCACCAGCAGCAGCAACAACACCAGGCCCTCTTTCAGCCAGCAGCCAGCCAGCCCATGGCCAGCCAAGCCAGCGTGGTTAGCACACAGTCACAGGAGCGAAGGCAACGATGGTCACCATCCAATTCCCCGCCCCTCCCAAGCAGGTCCTGTAGTGGTGCTGTGCATGCCCCACCCACCTGCACACGGCCCTTGTGTTCACACGCTGCTGTGCCGGCTGCGCAGCTACATTGAGTCGCAATGACGGTTGCATGGCCGTACTTCTTCACGTCGACTTCGGTGTTCATTGGGAACTGCTTTACGGTCCGCTGGCTACCTTTCTGCTTCTTCTGCACCTGCGTCTGCCCATGTGCCTGCCCATGTGCCTGCCCATGTGCCTTTGTGCTGACTACTCCTGCACGCTGGCTTGATGTCCTCGTGCCTGTCGCTGGCTGTGGCTGGCGCGGTGCATGTGAGCTTGGCACGGAGGCCATGGAAGATGCCTCCATGACTTGAGCTCCCATGCACGTCCAATGAGGCCAGGTTGGGACCAGTCCTAGCTCACTCCACCAACTTGTGGTGTGATGGGCCCAGCTCCAGCTAGCCACCCACTGTGCACACCTGGCTGGTGATGCTGCCCTGCGACCTCGATTATGTGATGGCTAATGTTGTAACAATCAAAACTACATCGCCGAGCACCGCTATAGGGTGCGCACGCCGATGCGGGTATATCTTCTTACCCAACCAACCAACCAAGAAGCTGGCGATGAGACCAATGATGCGAACCCGGGCTTCAAGTGGGGTTCGGAGGAGAGGGCACCAGTTGTAGATACAAGCTTCCTAACATATAAACGCGCTGATCCCGTGTTCCCTCGAAGGCTTCCTTGGTCCTTCCGTGTACTGGCCACCGTAAGGCTCAAGAAGTCCAGTGCATCCTTCTTCTTCACCGGGGCTTGCGCTGCATTAAAAAGGGCAATCGTGGCCATTGCAATCCTTCTGTCGAAAAGGAATTATATCAGAGTCAGGTGCGTAGCATCTGAACTGCAGATCTCTTCAGTTCAGCATATTACGTATCATGGGTGCAGGCGCAGAACAGAATCCATGTGCTCCTGGTGTTGCAGGGAGCCAAGTCTCGACGAGGACGATGCAGCAGGCATACATAATGCTGGTGCTGGTGGCACTGGTGTTCACGCCCCTGACCACAGCGGCAGGACGGGGTCTTCAGGCGGCCCCGAAGAGTCCGTGCCGCCTCAACAACATCTTGCTGCTATTTGATTATTCAGCTTCCGCACCCTTCAGCCCTACGGGTCCCATGCCTGAACCCTTCATGTCCCATGTCACCATGCACAGTATGGGACTGCACCATGCCCATGTGCCATCACTGCTTAATGCCTTGTTTACACCACTGCAGTGCATGCATGCTCTTCTTTATGATGTTGTGCTGCTACATGGACGGTGGGCGTAGCTACGATACAACCAGAGTCACCACACAACACCGCCTGTCATTACAGCATCAACCAGAGTGCTCGCTTCTCATGCGCCCGTTGCAGATGACGGCAGCTGTGCTGCGGACAGGCTGTGTTTCAAGTCAAGCAACTGCTGCTCTCAATACGGGCAAGTTGCCACATGATACCGCAGATCTTACCAGCCTACATGCCGTGCCTGTTCAGCCCACCCCGTAGGCTGCCTGTTTCACGACAGCTGCTTGCCGCTGTGACACATCCCTTGATGTCAAGCATCTGCTACTTGTATCATTGCCATACTACCCTGCGCGCTGCAGGTGGTGCGGCACAACAACGGCCTAGTGAGTAGCTGGCGCTGTTGACTGCCTGCGGCTGGCTGACTGCAGCACACAAGCAGCATGCCGTGTGTGCACGCTGGTTGCAGGTCCCAGCTGCACGCCACCCTGCGAAGTCTTGTGTGCATGCTACAGCTTCACTGATGCCACTGGCTGTTCTGGTTCCTTGCCGTACTACTATTGCCTCGTCCCGCTGCCCACTCACCTGCTGCTCCCTACGCATCGCTGCCCTGCTGCAGCACTGCACTGCACTGCACTGCACCGCACCGCACTGCACCGCACCGCACCGCACCGCACCGCACCGCACTGCACGGCACTGCACTGCACTGCACTGCACACCCTGCTGACCCGCTGCTGCCGTGCGTGGCGCCTCTGCTGCCCCACAGCTGTGGAGCTGGCTGCCTGAATGGGCCCTGCTCTGGCTCCACCCCCTCCCCATCTCCACCACCATCCCCCAGCCCCGCCCCTCCCCCCCACCCTTCCCCACCCAGCACCACTGCTGCCAGCCCCCCACCTCCCTCTCCCCCCCGCCCTAGCTCCCCCCCGCCCTCTCCATCTCCTCCCCCTGCTCCTGTTTCGGGT
>BDCZ01000943.1:0-14892 GCA_001662365.1 Chlamydomonas applanata
GAAAAAAGTACAATTCTTGTTACACGTGTAAAAGAGAATTATGCCTTTGGGAAACTTCAAAATGGTTCACTGTCATCAGGAGCCACTGCTCACAATTTTGCTAAAACACACATTTTAAGAGGTACAGGGGCTTTTGTCAAACCGCAAGCGGGTTTACCTAGTGAAAGAGAAACAAATAAATTAGCCTTTGGTTCGAAATTCACAACAACATTACCTTTAAATGCTAAACAATATCATATCGGCACAAACAAATTTGTAAGTAAATTTGTGACATTAAAAGTAAACGGATCAATTTTATTTGTGAAATTAGGTTCGGGTAGTGCAAAATCTGTAACTTCACCAAAACCAGGTGATAAGGTGCGTATTAAAGTAACAGCCGCTTCACCGAATTATGCAGTAGGTAAGATTTTACAAATCAACCCCGTATCACAAGCGAAAAAAACAACATTAGTCATTAATAGTATTCGTGATATGTTAGCTCATAGCATGCATTTTGGTGAAAAAGCAGTAAAATGCCATGCACGTATGAAAAATACGATTTGGTTAAAAAAACAAGGTCAAAATAAGAATAGACCATTATTAAAGAAAGGTCGCCATATTATTAACCTATTAAAAACACGTCGTTGTTTAAACAAGGCTTTAAATATGTTAACAAAGTATGCCTTAAAAGGTAGAACATTTTTATTTATCGGCACTAAAAAACCGGCAACAGGTCTTGTAGCCAGAGCTTCTTATTTTACAAAAAATTCATTCTATGTGAATACACGCTGGCTTGGTGGTATGTTAACAAACTGGAAAACGATTTGTAAATCCATTTCTAAAATTCGTCCAATTCTGAAAGAAAAACAAAAAGTAGTTCGTGATATTTTAGAAAGAAGACAAGCAATTAAATTACGTTTAGTTAAAAAAGCTTTATTACTTAAAAAGAAAAGTAAACTAATTTTAACAAAAGGTCGTGAGTTATTAGAAATGTTTAAAAAGAATAATGTTAACCAACTGAGTCCAATTAAGAGCGATTTTACAAATCAAAATGAAATCGCATTACGTGCACAAAAACTAACAACATTACGTAATGACTTAATTTCAAAAGGTATGGACTATATTCAAAAACGTCGTGAATATCAAGGAAAACAACGTGATTTAGCTTATAAAACTTTACTACTAAAAGAAAAAGGTTTACAAATTTCGGCTAAATCAAAATTATTATTAAATCAATTATCTATCTATAATAAAAAACTACGTGAATACAAATATTTATTAATTTTAACATCCGAAATTAAAGCTCTTCGTGCACAAGCAAGCACGACAAAAAAATTATATTCTGTAACGAAATTCTCTCAAAATCAAGCGGTTTCAGGGATTATTCCAAACCCACCAAAAGAGATTTTAAATCGTATTGCCCTTTTAATTAAAAATTCTGATGCATCAAAAGTTTCTAAAGTCACAAGGAAAGCTGCTGAAACAAAACAAGTTTTAGTTTGTAGCACACTTCTTTCAAAATTTAGTCGCTTTAGTTCTTATATTAAGACAGTTATTCAATCATTAATTGCTTCTATTCAATCATTAGCTGCACAATGTAAGAGTTGTTCTATTGAATTAAATAATATTAAGAACACACTTCAAACATACTTAGGATTAAAAAATCAATATAGTACAGAATTACAGCAATTAAAAGCTAAATTAAGAAGCGAACGTACTGTTATTCAAATTGTAAAACGTAAGTTAAAAGCGTTAGATGCACAGAAGAAATTATTAAAATTCTTCCCACGTCTTCGTTACTTACCAACACCACAAACAAAAATTTCAGAAATGGTTCAAATTCTATTAACAAAAATTGTGGATCCAAAATTAAAATATTCAATTGATAATATTTATGATCCAAAATTAAGTACAAGCTCGAAAAAATTAGCTGCTGCTCGTAAGAAAAAATGGCAACGTTTAGAAAAATACTTTGGTGGTATTGCAAATATGACAAAATTAACAAAAGCTCAAATTTCACGCAATGTAGCTATTATTATCGGTCAAAAAGAAGAAATGAATGCTGTTCGCGAATGTCAAAAATTAGGCATTAAAATGTTCACAATTGTTGACACAAATTGTAACCCAGCATTATCAGATCACGTAATTCCAGCGAATGATGATTCACGTAATAGTATTAAATATATCTTAACAAAATTTATTACTCGTATTCGTTTAGCTCAAAAGATTCGTGCTCGTATTTTAAAAATTCAAAAAACGAAATAATATAAACGTCTAAGAGCTTTTTTTATATAGGCTTTATATTAAAAAATTGGATCGGCCAAAGAGAATCCGACGGCCCGCCGAGGCGGGCCTAGTCCGCGGGCGGCGACGCCCGCGCGATGCTCTTGATTAGAAATCGCTCCGCGATTTTTAAATAGATTGGAGGGAAATCGTGAAACGATTTCTCCGAAGACGCTAGAAAACCGTCGAAGACGATTTTCTTCAAATAGACCCCTTCGGGGTTTTAGGCCCTTTGGGCCGTCATACCCGCGAAGCGATTTCTAATCCTATATATTTTCTTCAACGCTAGAGAATATACGAAGTATATTCTCTTCAAATAAAATATATATAGAAATTTCATACGATAGAGAATATCAAAAATATTCTCTATCGTTCCTTTTTTAAAAATATATGAATAAATAGAAAGTATATTTGATACTTTCTATTTATTCATATATTTTTTTACCAATAGAAACATTACTCGATATCGATCTAGACAGTTTTTCCTTTTTTTGCTATCTTTTAAAAACAGTAATCAAATTACTGCTGGGATTGTAGTTCAATTGGTTAGAGCACCGCCCTGTCACGGCGGAAGTTGCGGGTTCGAGACCCGTCGGTCCCGTAAAAATGTCTTTAAAATGCCCCAAATAACGTATATTTGGGTTTCTTAAAATGAATAAGTGCATCGACGTAGAAAATTGCCCCGAAACAAAATTTCCCTCCGCCGATAGAGAATCTGCCCGCGCTAGAAAATCGTCGAAGACTATTTTATGAAAATCGAGGACGCCGGAAGAGAATATACGAAGTATATTCTTAAGAGCGCTATGACGGCCCAAAGGGCCTAAAACCCCGAAGGGGTCTCTTCAAAGAGAATTTCTCCTCGGACACGGGCAGATTCTCTAGAGAATATACGAAGTATATTCTCTTCACCCGCGCTAGAAAATCGTCTTCGACGATTTTTAAAAGCGCTGAATAGACCCCTTCGGGGTTGTATTTCGACAGCGCGATTTATAGAAAATTGTCTTCGACAATTTTTTTCAATCCTAGAAGCATTAGAATTTGGATCGATGACGCCGCCCGCGTACTATATTCTTTTTCAACTATTGAGTTTTTAAATATTGACTGACTTTTTTAAAATTTATAGTATACTTATAATTATTAAGTATAATAAAATAATAAAATAGATAAAATAGATAAAATAGATAAAATAGATAAAATAATAAAATATATAAAAAGAAGTAGCACATTGTGTTTCTTTTTATGAATGAAAATACGAAGGCTCTCCTCGAAGGGCCTAGACCGAAATAAAATTTATTCGAGGACTCGGGTGGCGCTATGACGGCCCAAAGGGCCTAAAACCCCAAAGGGGTCTAGAGGAAGAGAATATACGAAGTATATTCTCTTGCGGCGAAAGAGCATTGTGGACTAGGCCCGCAGTCCGCGGGCCGTCGAATTATCTTTCGGTGTATTAGACATGCGTCTTATCCATCTTTCTTAGCAATTTTGGATAGATAATAAAAATAAAATAATATTATGTCACATAAAAAAACAGTACCTAAGAATACTGATAGCATTTCTACAAACGCTGATTTAAACAATCAGCAAGAGTTAAACACTTCCACTTCAGGAAATTCTCTTTCGGTGATTCCTCCGCCGGAACAAAAAGTGCAGAAAGTTATAAAAAAACGGGGGCCGCGGTTGGCCACTGGTGTGGCTCTCTTGGCCACAGAAAAAACGACTCGTGAACATAGTGAAAAAGAAATAAGTGAGGTAATTATTAGTTCGCCACCTACCCCTTTATCAGGGGTACATGGCACTGAGGCGCCAAAAGCTAATTTAGGCGAAGACACGTCTGTTACGGTGTCTAAGCCATTAGGTCAAAATTTGTTGATCGCTTACATGCCCTGGGAAGGTTACAACTTTGAAACCATATCTGACTCAAATAATAACTCAAATAATGACTCAAATAATAACTCAAATAATGAGTCAAATAATGACTCAACAGCTAAATTATCATCTAAATCAACAGCAAAATCAACAGCTAAATCATCAGCTAAATCAACAGCTAAATCATCAGCTAAATCAACAGCTAAATCATCAGCTAAATCAACAGGATTGCTGCGGGCGCAAATTGCCCAGAATCAATTAAAAGAGACTTTCCCTCGGGAAATTTTCTCTTATCCTAAATCAAAAAATGAATCAAAAAATGACTCACAACTACCCTCTCTTACAACCGCGGAGTATAAGAAATATAATGCTTTTCTAAAATTCCTGTATTCCAAAAAGCATTATTGGCCAAAGAATAATAAAGCATTTCCAAAAGCATTAGACGCTTTACTATCTAATAAAAATCAACAGCTAAATATCTTTTTGGCACCTGGAACAACAAAATTACTTAAAAAAGATAAGATTCAAAAAGATTTAAACGAATTCTTTGAAAGTGATATTATTCAAAATAAAACCTTTTTTACAAAAAATATTAATATTTACACCACTTTATCTTGCTTGGATGGGTGGAAAAATTTAATGGAGGGTATTCTTATAAAATTGAAAAATTTCAGTACTTTCATATACTGCACACTAAAAGAATTCAAAAAATTTAAAGCTCCAGAAGGTATTATCCAAGGATTCCAAAACACGTTTAATTTGTTTACAGAACTTACAAAATTCGTATTTTCGTATTATACAAGATTTATTAAAAAACACCTAGCTGCCGATCATACAAGTTGGTGCCAGTATAACCGCAGTTACCTGACGTTTGTGTTTGAAAACTGTCTTCATCCGGTTTTCAGCAAATTCGATATAGGGAAAGCAATTGTGGATGAAGACATGAGCAAAAATTACAATCATTATGGACATCTTAAAAAGCTTCTTTACGAAAATGTTCGATTAACAAATTCCAAAATATGTTCTATAGATACGGAATATCAGAATTTGCTTCTAAAATATACCAATATTTTTGCGCCGAAAGAGAATCTGCCCGCGGCGAAAAAGATTGTAAAAAGCGCTGAAGAGGTTTATAATACTGAAACAGCTCTGAACAATTTAAAAAACAAGTGGCTATCCCTTTTTTCTAATCGTGCACGTATCAAAAATATAATGAATAGTATTATTAAGCTTTTTATTAAAAATACCCGTGTGGTCCAACAAAACGAGGTTCCTTCCTTGGTTAAAGGAGTTCCATACACTCTTAAAACCTTAATGGATTGGCAAAAAGAAATCAAAAAATCAATGAAAAAACAACACCAAGAAACTATTACTCTTTTTAATAATATTTTGAAGAAGAAAACCTTTGAGCCGTTCATTTTCTGCTTGAGATACGCTTTAAATTTTATGCAAGGTTTTCCGTCTTCTGGAAATAGAGACTTTGCTCGTCTTTTAGAATTTGCTCGTCTTTTAGAAGGAATGCCGAAGGAGGTTAAAAATGCCTAATCCAAAAGTCTATAATTATTACCATTTCTTAAAAACAACTATGGTCGGCATTTCAGTTTTTGATACTAAGAAACAAACTGGCGGTGTTCTTATTTTAAATCATTTCTCACCTAACATGATGTATTGCCTTTTTTCTCCCTCTCACAAAACAATGGATTTCAGTTCTATTGGTGTTCCTAAACGAAGAAGCAAGCGTAATTCTCATAACAAATTAAAATTAAATTCAAAATTATCACCCTTATCTATTACCAGAAAAACTAAAAACAAAAAGGCCGTCACTGATTTTATATCTTTCCCACGACGTGCCTTGGTGCGAAAAAACTTACCTTACTTTTCTTCTGTGCTAATCAATTCAGTTATTCATGAAAAAAAACAAAATTGTATTGTCGCAAAGGTTTTAGTTATTGCATCCTCTCATCCATTTAATGAAACCAATCAGTATAATCGTGATTTAAAAAGCAATTTAGGCATCTATATTCGCAAATCCATTTCCTCTTTAGTGGGCGGAAAAGAAAAATTACATAAAACAGAAAAAAAAGCTCTTAAAGAAAAAACCGTGTTTTTCACTTCCAGCCCTGATTCTACTAAACCGACCTCGGCTGATCAAATTATACCTTTAACAGAAAACGATGCCATTGCTAAAAATATCCTCAGTAAAACTAAAAATAAAAAAACCGGTAAAATGCAAATGGAAATAAAGGTGGAGGTGGAAATTAGTTATTTTCGTTCACGTTTAAAAAACGGGAAGGGATGGAGCAGCGAGCGTCTCCATCTAGACTCTAAGTTTATGCGTACGTGTTTTGGGACACACGAATTAACTGAAATGGTGGTGAAAAGCACTGCACAACACAATCAAGTAACTGATGGTGATCTCCTAAGCCAATTAAAAGCGCCGCGTTCTCAAGCGGATGTTTGGAAAGAGTATTGCAAAGTCTTTGATCTTAAGGTTGCTGCTGTTTCTCTAGCTACACGGTATATGTCGTTGGCTGATATAGGGGAACAGGTGCTGAATTCTAAACAACTCAACGCCCTGATTGCTCCAAGCTCGCCTAATAATAAAATCATAACAAAAACAAAGAAAATTTCTAACCAAGACGCGTATTTAAAAACAGTGCGCCAATTTGTACAAAAGTCAACATGTAACATTTTTAAGTTAGGGGCACTAGTTCATCTAAATGATATGCTAAGCCACTTCGAGAATCGAGCGGGAAATCCTTTATTACTTAATTGCTTTACCTCAGTATTTTATTTATGTATTGTTGGTCATCACTTAGAGCATAATACGCAGGAATTATGTGAACACATTAACACGTGGAACGATCATTTACCTGAAGATCAAAAAAAAGGATTCATCAATGTTTTAAATATAAAACTTCAAGCCCTTAGTTGTTTTAAAAACCTTTTCTATTATCTTACGTTCTATTTAATTGTAGAAGCTGGAATTAACCCTTTCTTCTTTATTTATTATTTATTTCAAAAAAATAGTGAGTTGTCAGACAGCTCATTTGGAGACTGGCTCCGCAACTTGGTAAAAGAATTAGGCGAATGTCCTGAAAAAAGCTTGGTGTTGAACGTTGTGATGTCTTTCCTTAATAAAGAAAATTTTCAACCACCTTTTTTTGAGTTCAATAGCTACTTTGTTGCTCAGACTGACCAAAATCCTTTCAGTTCAGTGGACCCAAGTTACGATGCTGCAAACGTTCAACACCACGCACTTCGTTTTCTTGCAGATTGTTGGCTGAGTGATTTTCAACCTGCCCTTAAAAAGGCTTATAGCAGGTATAATAGATTTTATGGTACGCTAAACAGAACTGAATTAAGTGATCTTATTCGTCTTTTAGATCCAGTCTTATCAGAAAAGGAGGGTTTTTGTTCACTCATCGAAAAAGTATTTTATCCAAATCTCCACCAAAGATCTTCACCGTCCAGTCCAATGAAAGTTAAAGTTTATAGCCAGAAAAACTACTATAGTGAATTTATTGACTATATGTTCAATACTGCAGAAGAAATGTCGGTTCGTGACAGTGTAAAAATCCCTTTATCTGGTTGGGACCAAAGCTTATATCAAGAGTTTTATAACCAGCTAGGAGAGAAGCTTTCTAGTCTCAAAGTGGAGAGCCTCGCTAAACGGGAAAAAAGTTTATCATTGGAAGAGTGTGAACAAAGAAACGTTGCCTTTGAAAAAAAATACAAGATTAACCAAAAATACAAGATTAACCGCGAGAAAAAACAAAATTGGGTTATTGAAGAAAATGAAGAGTTGTGGTTAAAGTCAGGTATTGAGATTTCTGCTGTCCTAGACAGATCTAAATTATATGAGGTGGCACGAAATATTTTGCCCCATACAGATCAATTAGATGCTTTTTTGATCCTTGAAAATATTAAAACTCTAATGAAACCAGTTGATTTTGACACTTATTTCAGTGAATTCAGTGTTCAGTATCTTAGTTCTTTAAAAGTTGACACAGACCAACGCTTAGAAGAACAAAAGTACAAGAACGAAATCTCTGAAATTAAACGAATTGAAAGTTGTTATGAGCCCGAAATTTCTAACTTTGATAATTCCACTCACATTTTCAAATAATACAATATTAACAAAATATCACAATATTAACAAAATATCAGCCTTTATCAACGCTAGAGAATATACTTCGTATATTCTCTTCAAATAAAATTTGATGGATGACGCTATAAAATCGCGAACAATTTTCTCATTTTTAGAGCGCTTCTTTCGGCGGCAATCCAAAGAAAAATTCTATATTTTCTTCGTATAAACAAAAAAATCTTTACTTCTGTTTTAAAATATAAAAAGTGAATACTTGACTTTTCTAGAAACAATTTTATTATATATAAAATATAAAAAAACTCGAACTTCTTAATACGATAATCAAAGGTTTAAGATAGGATTAGATACAGCTTTGCCGCGGACGGCGACGATTTTCTTTTGGCCTAGGCCCTCCGCCGCAGGCGCCGCCCGCGGGCCATCGGATTTTGAAATAGATCGGAGGGAAATCGCGCGGCGCCGCGCAATTTTATTTCGGGGATCTACCGTTTTCGTTATCAACCTTTCTTCGATAAAACTTTTTTATGAGCAGTAAAAGGAGTTTTATACGTTTATAAATATGTATTAAGAATTTTTATTTTCATCGAAACAATTCAATCGTTTCCTTATTTTATTGTGAAAGAGAATCGCTATATATTTAGAAAATTTTTATATATCATTTTATTAACAATATACTAAAAAACGGTTTGTGGACAAATATTGCCATTATAACAACTCGCAAAAGATTTATGCTTTATCCATTTTAGAAGACAATTGAATATAGGGACATTTCTAATATATATCCCTCCGATATATATTAGAAATCGCTTATAAATGTCTTATCCTTCAAGAATTAAGTAAAAAAAACTTACTAACGTTTACTTTTATGGGCTTACCTTGGTATCGTGTACATACAGTTGTTATTAATGACCCTGGACGATTAATTTCTGTGCACTTAATGCACACTGCTCTTGTTGCTGGTTGGGCTGGTTCAATGACTTTATTTGAAATCGCAGTATTTGACCCATCAGATCCTGTTTTAAACCCAATGTGGCGTCAAGGTATGTTCGTACTACCTTTCCTTACACGTTTAGGTGTAACACAATCTTGGGGTGGTTGGACAATCAGTGGTGAAACAGCTAATAACCCTGGTATTTGGAGTTATGAAGGTGTTGCAGCATCGCACATCGTTTTATCTGGTCTATTATTCTTAGCGTCAGTTTGGCACTGGGTTTACTGGGATTTAGAATTATTCCGTGATCCTCGTACAGGTAAAACTGCTTTAGACTTACCAAAAATCTTTGGTATCCACTTATTCTTATCAGGTCTTTTATGCTTTGGTTTCGGTGCTTTCCACGTAACTGGTGTATTTGGCCCTGGTATCTGGGTTTCAGACCCTTATGGTATTACTGGTAGTGTTCAACCAGTTGCTCCATCTTGGGGTGCTGATGGGTTTGATCCATACAATCCAGGTGGTATCCCAGCACACCACATTGCCGCTGGTATTTTAGGTGTATTAGCTGGTTTATTCCACTTATGTGTTCGTCCGTCAATCCGTTTATACTTCGGTCTTTCAATGGGTTCAATTGAATCAGTATTATCAAGCAGTATTGCAGCAGTATTCTGGGCAGCATTCGTTGTAGCAGGTACTATGTGGTATGGTTCAGCAGCAACTCCAATTGAATTATTTGGTCCAACACGTTACCAGTGGGACCAAGGTTTCTTCCAACAAGAAATTCAAAAACGAGTAGCACAAAGCACTGCTGAAGGCGCTTCATTAGCTGATGCTTGGTCAAAAATCCCTGAAAAATTAGCTTTCTATGACTACATCGGAAACAACCCTGCTAAGGGTGGTCTTTTCCGTACTGGTGCTATGAACAGTGGTGATGGTATTGCTGTAGGTTGGTTAGGTCACGCATCATTCAAAGATCAAGAAGGCCGTGAATTATTTGTTCGTCGTATGCCTACTTTCTTCGAAACATTCCCAGTTATCTTATTAGATAAAGATGGTATTGTTCGTGCAGACGTTCCATTCCGTAAAGCTGAATCTAAATATTCAATTGAACAAGTTGGTGTTTCTGTAACATTCTATGGTGGTGAATTAAATGGTTTAACATTTACTGATCCAGCTACTGTTAAGAAATATGCACGTAAAGCTCAATTAGGTGAAATTTTTGAATTTGACCGTTCTACGTTACAATCTGATGGTGTATTCCGTAGCAGTCCACGTGGTTGGTTCACATTTGGTCACTTATGTTTTGCATTATTATTCTTCTTTGGTCACATTTGGCACGGTGCTCGTACTATTTTCCGTGATGTATTCGCTGGTATTGATGACGACATCAACGATCAAGTTGAATTTGGTAAATATAAGAAACTTGGTGATACTTCATCTCTTCGTGAAGCATTCTAAGAATTTCTTTTTCAAAAGAGAAAAACTTAACTCTATTTAAGTTTCTCTCTTTTGATTGTAAAGTGTTATTAGGCACCTTTATTACCTAATAACACTTTACATCTTTCTCACTTTAACATTTTCAACTTTCTTTACTATAGAACATTTATATACATTTTTTTCCATAAAGATGAGTTATTAATTTAACATTAATAACACAATCTTTATATTGACTCGGTAAAATTTATATATAAATTTTACTTTGTACTTTTCATAGAAATGGTTGTAAAAATGTTTCAATCTTAGGGAAATCGTGAAACGATTTCCCTCAGCGAATAGAAAATTTCAAAGCGATTTTCTTCAAAGCATTTTGATTGGCGTTATTGAGAATTTTTAATCATTATAATATCGTTCCGCGATTTTATTCACCAGTGAAGAAACTCGCTTCACGAGTTTCTTTCGCCCCGCGGGCGGCGCTATCAAATACGATCGAGGATAAATCTCTTATAAATTTATCCTCGATCTGAAGAGAAGATACTTCGTATCTTCTCTTTTGAAATTCTCTTCCGGCGGCTCTTCCGGCGGCGCGGCGACGATAAACTGATTAATAGAGCTGGGCTTAGAATTTCTCTGAGCAAAAGAATTTTTCATATAAAATTGTTGTTTTATATGAAATTTGGTTTTATGTTCCTATTTGAAGTTATCTATTAACTTCAAAAAATTATTAATTGAGACTTTTATGGAAGCATTAGTATACACTTTCTTATTAATTGGAACGTTAGGGATTATCTTTTTCGCAATTTTCTTCAGAGATCCTCCACGTATCGCTAAATAATTTATCAATTGTTGATTAAATAACTTTAATCACAATGTTATATTATTCTATATAAAATAAAAATAGTTATTTCCTTTTTTCGAAATAACTATTTTTATTTTATATATAGAATTTTTTAGTGAAGAGAATAGTGAGGGAAATCGTTTCACGATTTCCCAACCGATTCTCTAAAACGAAAAATTAAAAGGCACATTTTAAATAGAAATCTTAAAGAGAAAAAAACAGTTTTAAAACTAAAAAGATTTAATTTTCTATTACCACTTTTTAATAAAATTAAGAGCGATTTTCTTAAGTGCCTTTCAGCCTAAAGGCAAAGTAAAAAGTGATAAAGAATACCTAAATTCTGGCTATAATTGAATAGCCTTTTTTAGTTTTTTAGTTGTTTTCATGAACAATCTATTCTATATACATCGTTCATGAAAACAATAAAAGGAACTTTAGTTCCTGGAAAAAAAGTGTCTGCCGCCACTTTGGTATAAAATTGGATCGCCGAAAGAGAATCGCCCGCGCGATTTCCCTCCGATCTATTTCAAAATTTATAAGCGATTTGAAGCGAACGGCTTAAAAAAGTTTAAGCCATTTTAATTAAGCTTTTCCTTTAATCTTCATGCTCTTCAAAAGGATCTCTTAATTTTTTGCTAGGCGGACCAAAACTTACATAAACAGAATAACCTGTTGCACTTAATAATAGAAACCATAAAAAAAAGGTAAAGAAAAAAGCCGGACTTTCCATATAACAAAAATAAACAAAATTATTCTCCATCGTTTATTATATCTTACAGAAAGTAAAAAATCAAACTGATTTTATTATCTATTATGGCTACAGGCAAAACTAAAATTACTCGAAGCGATGCTTCTGCTTTACAAGAACCAGGTATCGTAACTCCTTTAGGTACCTTATTACGTCCTTTAAACTCTGAAGCTGGTAAAGTTTTACCAGGTTGGGGTACTACAGTTCTTATGGCTGTTTTTATTCTTCTTTTTGCTGTTTTCTTATTAATTATTCTAGAAATTTATAACAGTTCATTAATTTTAGACGAAGTAACAAACAGCTGGCAAGCTTTAGCTAAATAATGAATCCGATTTTATCGTCGTCTTTATAGACTATTTAATTAAGGATTAGAAATATATTTAAAAATATATTTAAAATCTCTTAAGGATAAAATTCGACGGCCCGCGGGCGGCGTCTTCGGAGAAATCGTAAAACGATTTCCCTCCGATCTATTTTAAAATTTATAAGCGATTTTAAAATAGAGAGAATTTCCCTCCAGTGTCGCCGAAATACAACTCCGAAGGGGTCTATTCAGCGCTCGAGAAAATCGTCGAAGACGATTTTCTTTCGGCGAAAGATTCTCTAGAGAATATACTTCGTATATTCTCTTCACCCGTGGCCGCGGAGATATTCTCTTTCGGCATAATATATCGGAGAGAAATAGCTTATCAATTTCTCCTATATCCACGATGATAAAATATGTTACTCTTTTTCCTTGTATATAAATAAAATGAAATGATCTTTTTTAAAAAAGATCATTTCATTTTATTTATAGCTTTATATACATTTTTATTTTACTAAGTGTGTCAACGACGCTGGGAAATCGTGAAACGATTTCCCTCACTGAACAGAATCGTTTTTAAATTCTGTTTCGACTAAGGCGTCTTCGGAGAAATCGTGAAACGATTTCTCTCCGATCTATTTTAAAATCGCTTTATACAACCCCGCCCGGGTCTATTCACGATTTATAATAGATCGGAGAATATACTTCGTGGATTCTCTCTTAGAAAATTGTCTTCGACAATTTTCTTCAACGTCGTCAGACAAAAGCGAAATCAATATATACTCCTTTCAGCGATAAAAAGTTTTTAAAAAAGAAATATTGACAATTGACATTCCATTTTTTTTATGCTAATATTTAATATAGTTTAAACATCATACAATTCTTTAATTGAACACTAGAGAAACAGTGATGTTATTTTTTATAAGCCCCCATCGTCTAGAGGCCTAGGACATCTCCCTTTCACGGAGGAAACGGGGATTCGAATTCCCCTGGGGGTAACGTAGAGAGGATAAAAGTTTTATCACGTATTCAAAGTGATAAAATGCTGATATTCATTTTTGTGTAACGTTTAAATGCATTATAAAATGAAGAGGCTGGAGGATAAATCGCTTTTAAATTTATCCTTGATTTTCAGAAAATCGCTTTTAAATATTCTCATTTTATTAAGAGTAACTAGAATTTCTAAGATATATTTCTTTTAGAAAATCAAAAATATGCTATACTGAATAAAGCACACAAATCGTTAAAAATATAATGGGAAAACCCCCAAGGAGTATATTATGGCTGGTAAATCAGTAGAGCGTCCTTTTTCAGACATTTTAACAAGTATTCGTTACTGGGTGATTCATAGTATCACAGTTCCTGCTTTATTTATTGCAGGTTGGCTTTTTGTTAGTACAGGTTTAGCTTACGACGTTTTTGGTAGTCCACGTCCAAATGAATATTTTACAGAAGAACGTCAAGACGCGCCTTTAATTACTGACCGTTTCAAAGCTTTAGAACAAGTTAAAGCATTATCAGCACAGTAATTTTAAAAACAAAGAAACGAGAATAGGTATTATTCTCGTTTCTTTGTTTTTTCCTTTTTAAATATCTTGGATCAAGAAGAAATCGCTTTAGAAAATTTAAAAGCGATTTTCTAAAGCGATCTTTAATCCTTTATTTTTTAAAATAATGAAAGTTTTTTGTTGTAGTTAGAAAGTCTATTTTGTTTCTTTTATATATTATTTTTATAAAACCACTATCCATTTTATTCACTAGAGAATATACTTCGTATATTCTCTTCAAATAAAATATATCTATATTATACGGGCGGCGCCGCCCGCGATGGAAGAGAATATACGAAGTATATTCTCGAGTATATATTTCTTAGAACTATATAATCGATCGTAGGGAAATCGTAAAACGATTTCTCCGAAGACGCCGTCGGCGTCCTCGATTATCAGAAAATCGCTTTGAAATTTTGTAATTTAAGACTGACAAAATATATATCTAAATATTTAAATATAGATAAATTTTACTTTATAAAAACGCTAGGGTTTTTATTTGAAGAGAATATACGAAGTATATTCTCTAGTGATCAATATATATATTTCCTATCTATAGATGTCTATATCAAGCTTTAGAAATAAAATAAAGAGAATCTAACATCAAATCCTCTATATAAATATATTTTTACTGACAATTTCGAACTGGATTTAGGAGAAATTTCACCGAAAGAGAATCGCAGACTAGGCCCGCCGACCGCGGGCCGTCGGATTCTCTATATTAGAAATCGCTTTATAAAACCCCGAAGGGGTCTATTCAGCGCTTTTAAAAATCGTCGAAGACGATTTGATTTTCTTTCGTCGAAAAATTGTTGTCTTTTGACTTGTTATATAGATGGTTTTTTTTT
>BDCZ01000944.1:0-14882 GCA_001662365.1 Chlamydomonas applanata
TAGACCGGCGATCGCGAAGCGACGCCCGGTCGACTAGTCTAGAGTTTTCTTCGAAAACTCGACGACTCGTCGGATCGCTCCGCGATCCTAGACTAGTCTACAAGGTGCTTAGCTTAGTGGAAAAGCGAGAGTTTCATGAGCTCTTGAGCGCCAGTTCGATTCTGGCAGCACCTAACAAAAAATTTATATAATTAACTGAGTTGTGGGTATATGAAAAGAATTTTTAAAATATTATGACTATTATGACTTTAGATTTAAAAAAATTAGTAGGACTGATTGAAAGACTTCGTCTTTCAATCAGTCTAGGATCGCTCCGCGATCCGACGAGTCGTCGAGTTTTCGAAGAAAACTCTAGACTAGTCGATCGGAGGTAAAATTCCGAAGGAATTTTATCCTCGATCCTTTAAAGGGCTACATTGGTTATGTTATGGAAGATTTGGGAATTGCGGGATTTGTGGAGATTTACCCTTTTTCTAAGTATTTAAATGATGCGCAGCGTAAGCGTGTTTATGGAGATATGCGAGATAATGGTAATAAAGGTTTATATTTTATTATGACTTAATAAAATTCGTTTTACGAATTTTATATCGATGGGACTATTTTATACGTTGGTCAATCTGTCAATTTGGCCGACCGATCCAGCGACTATTTAAACGGTCGTCTTGGATCCATTTCAGAGCCGATTTATCGGCGTATTAAAGAGTTGGAATTTCAGATTTTCTTTGGAGTTGTATATTTAGAGGATAGTTCTTTAGTCAATTTGCTTTATTTTGAGGCTTTTTGGACCGGCGATCGCTTCGCGACGCCCGGTCGACTAGTCTAGAATCGCGTACGCGATTCGACGAGTCTAGAGTTTTCTTCGAAAACTCTAGACTCTAGGAAGAACACTCTGTGTTCTTTCCTCAGTCCTGTAGTTTCTTACACTCTCCTCATTTTTGTAACACATATGTCAAATACCTTACCTATCCAGACGCTGAGAACCGAGCAAGCAAGTTAGATCAAGGTCGAGACGCTATTCCGGTATTTGTATATGGGAAAGAGGGGGTTTTACTATATGTATTTAGTAGTAAAAAAGTCGCGTGGAAAATTTTAGGAGGTGGGTATAATAATTTCACAAATGGTTTAGATTCTGGTGTGTTGTATAACGGTCGTTTTTATTTACGCACCGCCTTGGCTAATCAAAGTGACAAACCCTTATATGAGAATGTAGGCGAGTTTTTAAAACACTTGGACGCTAAAGGTTTACAAAAACCTGCCCAAAAAAACGCGATGATCGCAGTTTTAGTGTATACTTGGCCGAATAGAGACTTTATTGGTCTAGAGTTTTCTTTGAAAACTCGACGACTCGTCGAATCGCGTACGCGATTCTAGACTAGTCGTTACAAGTCAGTAACCGAGGCTGCAAAACAAGCTGGGATTCCTCAACGAACAGCGGCAAGTCGAATTCATGATGGAAAGCCGTTTACGACGGCTAAGGGTTCTTTCGTGTTTGTTAAGGAGGACTCAGTAAAAACGACTTAATCAATTTTACAAAATTAATTTTTTAAATATAATGACAAAAAATTTAAAAAATTTCTTGGAAACATAAGCCGTCTATCGTCGGTTCGAATCTGACAGCATCTATATCAAAGTAACAGGTCCTTTTGGATGAGTAGATAGAAAATTCGTTTTACGAATTTTCTATCTTCGTAATCGATCGGAGTGACTTCGTTGAAGAGAATCGTCGTAGACGATTCTCTACTCGATCCTTTTGGGCTTCATTAAGGTCTTAGAAAATTCGTTGAAAAAATTTCCGGCCGATTTTTGAAAAATTATGTCGTACTACAAACCGACACAGGTGAATTGGAGTAAAGTGCTCTAAGACAAATAAGAGTTAACTACGCTAAAGGAACTCGGCAAAATACTTTCGTGTTTATCGATAAGAAAGGTCTATATCTGACCTCAGAGAATATCTGGCAACGACTGTTTCACAAAAAGTGCGACCAGCAAAGCGATTACATGCAATTGCAGTTTAAAGACTCTCAGTCGCTCCAAATCGATTGAGCCTATCCAAACATGCTTCTCCAGTAATGGGTTAGTATGAAGCTTTGGAGACAATATAAATACTTGATCTAGTGGCACTGGTCCGGTATTGTTAGGCTGAGTGCTATTAAGGTCAGCGAAAGCAAACTTACATTTTAAGGCTTCGTGAAAACAGCCATTCTGAAAGCCGCTGATACAGAATGATATGGGTTGGTGATGTTTCTTTTTGTGGCATCATCATTTGGAAAGCAATCCCATCGGAGTAGAGTAAGGTACCTAAAATAGCAATATTGTATTGAACCAAACCCAAACTCTGGGTCTAGTGCGATATGATATACGTGCATGTACTTGAACTGGGTAAGCCCTATTTCTGTTCTTCATCGAACCAGGCACCGAGTAATCGATGCCGCATGAAAGAGGGTATAAGATCTTGCAACAAGCGAACGCTCCTGATTAACATGGGAGATAAGGTTACATAACCCAATCCGAAAGGATGCTGACTTGCATATGTGGCGAACCTAGCAGCAGATTAAACTGAGCTGTCGTATTATGACTGGTTGTTTAGGGGTGCGCATACAAAAATATGCGTAAAACACTCAATCAAATTTATAATACTGATTGGGCTAAGGCTCGCGCCGACGTGCTCAAAATTCAGTATCAAATTGCTGCGGCATGGAAAGCAAATAATTTAAAGTTAGTCAACTCATTACAACAGAATCTAGTGCAATTATATAGTGCTCGTGCACTTGCTGTCCGATTAGTGATTACCAATCAAGGAGGTCAAACTCCAGGAGTGGATGGAATAGTGTGGAAGACTTCAAAACAGGTCCTAGACGCCATTAATAACCTCAAAAATCTCAAAGACTACAAAGCTAAACCTGTTAGACGAGTCTATATCCCTAAAGTGACTGGCAAACTCCGGCCGCTCGGGATCCCAACCATGAAAGATAGAGCTGTCCAAGCTTTATATGCCATGGCACTCTTACCTATTGCAGAGTCAACAGCAGATAAACGTAGTTACGGTTACCGACCGTACAGGTCCACACATGATGTTGCAATCTACATCAAACTTGTCGCTGGTGCAAACTATGGCAAACGTTGGGTGTTAGAGGGTGACATCACAGGCTTCTTTGACAATCTCTCCCACGATTGGTTGCTAAAGAATATCCCAATGGACAAAGCCATTCTAAGTGCAATCCTCAAAGCTGGCCTAGTTGATAGTGGAAAATTCAGCGAAACTGAAGAAAATTTCTTTAAAAAGAAATTTTCTAGTGTTGGAACCCCGCAAGGTGGTATCATCTCCCCCATCTTGGCTAATATGGCCTTAGACGGACTTGAGGCTTGTATGAAACCAGCTTACGTCTGTCGATATGCTGACGACTTTGTAGTTATGGGCGATACCAAAGAACAGCTCGAGAAGCTTATGCCAAAACTCACCTATTTCTTGGCTGAGCGCGGCTTAAGCTTAAACATGGACAAGACCCAACTTGTTTCCATCGAGCAAGGCTTCAACTTTGTTGGATTTCACTTCCGTGAGTACCCTGATAAATCACGCATTAAGGGCCGAAAGAAAGGTATTTTTTTAGTGAAACCCGCTTTGAAATCTATCTCGGCAATTAAAGATAAGATCAAACTTATCGTGAAATCCCACAGACACAAAGCTAACTACTTACTGATCAGTGAACTTAATCCAATCCTTCGTGGTTGGGCGGAACACTACCGAGCGGTAACTAGCACCAAGGTGTTCTCTGCGATCGGTCACTATGTATGGGCATCCATCTGGTCTTTGCTTCGGCGAAAATCTCGTGGTACTGCGCTACGCACCCTTCGGAAAGAGCATTTTATGACAGTTGATGGCAACAACTGGGTGTTCTTTGCTAAAGACCCTAATGGTAAGACGGTCACCCTATTTCAAATTGGCTGGACAAACATCAAACGCCATACGATCTGTCCTGACAAAAACCCATTTGATCCGGACCATGCACAAGTATTCCAAAATCGAGCAAAAACTGGTGCTCGTCAATCTGTCGTCGCTAATAAACTTCAAGGTAAGTTGGCTACTAAACAGGCTGGTGTATGCCCAGTGTGCAAAACACTACTCTTTAATGGAGAGGCATTGGAGATTCATCATCGTTTAGCCCGAAAGGACGGCGGCGGTGACACCACTAATAACCTCTTATTACTGCACAAGCTATGTCATCAACAAGTGACTCACTCCAAAAACTTGCAACTACGTGCCTCTTGGATTGCTGCTGGTATTATTAAGCCCAAAGCTTGATTACACTGAAGAAAATTTCTTTTCAAAGAAATTTTCTAGTAGCGCTAGGTTAGGTCGTTGGAGCTGTATGATGGGAAACCATCACGTATGGTTCTTATGGGGGGAAAGTTGGCGACGACCTACCTATCCAACTCACAGGACTCTGCAAAAAGTAGTTTGAAGTAAAGGGTCCGACATCTGCCCAACGGCGAAAGCAAACGGCGGCTGTAACTATAACGGTCAAAATGAAGAAGTACAGATGTGTAAATGTATTTAAAGTGGAAGGGTTAGTAAAAGGACTTTGTCTGGATCGAGGGTAAAATCCCTTCGGATTTTACCCTCGATCGACTAGTCTAGGATCGCTCCGCGATCCTAGACTAGAGTGACTTTGTCACTCGGTCAAGAAAAATCGTTTTACGGATTTTCTTTTTACTAGTCGGATCGCTCCGCGATCCTAGACTAATCGATCGATCCAATTCACAATACGCAATCTAAAAAATTGGCCCTTCAGGATAGTAAGCTAAATTTACTTTCCCGTCGAACTGCGCTATATGCTGGGATCTCCAAACTGCCAGACTTACTAGAGTTGCGTAACGTTCGTCGTTATTCTTCAGATAGTAAAGCTGGAGTGGACAATCAGCAGGCAACAAAATCTACGCAGTATACTATTAATTCTATCGATTTACAGGCCATTCAAAACCTAGCGAAAAAAGAGTCTACAAAATATTGGGTAGCCGGATTTATTGAGGGGGAGGGAAGTTTTAACGTTGCGTTTAAAATTTATCCTACATCTCGTATGGGATTTTCCCCCGATCCTGAGTTCTCGTTATGTCAACACATTAACGGTGAGCGAAGTTTAGTAATTTCTCAAGCCGTGTTGGGTCATAAGGGTAGTAAAATTAAAGTAAAATCTGGAAGTAAAACTGTAATGGAGTTTCGTATCACAAATCTAAAAGATTTACTTGAGGTTGTAATTCCTTTTTTACAAACTTACAATACCTTATCCGCCGGAAACGTTGAGTTTAACATGTTTCGCGAGGTCTGCGAGCGAATGTCTCGTAAAGAGCATTTGACTCCAGATGGTTTACGTCAAATTGTAGAGTTAGTATATAGTACCCCTTCCAAAAAAACAGGCGGTCGTCTTATTAGTAAAGAGGAATTACTTAGTATTTTAGGTAATCCTCAAAAAGCGGCTGAGTTCGCTCAACACCGACGTGCGAGTCAGGTTAAATTAGATTAAGTTTTAATTTAAAAAATTTTTCCCAAAAATTACGCTAGAAAATTTCTTTAAAAAGAAATTTTCTTCAGTGTTTACTAATTAGGATTTGTTACTGGTAATGGCGCCTCAGAGACTACACGCGCAGGTAGTAACAAAAATGTTGTTCTATACGTTGAGCGACCGTCAGAGATGACGTAGTATAGAAGTTACTACATGATATAGTCCACTCACGGATTTACCGGATGGGATTTAACTCGTAAGCTTGGATTACGGGGTAATAGTCTTGTAAATCGAACTTAGACTGCTATCACGATTAAGTTAGCGATTCAACCATTCTTTACGGTAAGTAGGTTGACGTCGGGGTAAGGCCCGAAATAGGACTAATATAATTGGAGATAGGAAACTTGTACCTTTACGTTTATTAACGTAATATTATTTAGTTTCATTCCGAAAGGCATTCAACTAGGTTTTTAGGAAACTATCGTGGTAAAGTGCATAATGTAGCAAAATCCCTTGACATTTAATTGGTGTCGCGCATGAATGATGTAACGATTGTCAGGCTGTCTCTAGTGTAGGTTCTGTGAAATTGAATTCTTTGTGCAGATGCGAAGAAGCGTGGGTGGGACGATAAGACCCTATGCACCTTTACAAAATCATTATAAATTGTTTCATACGGTTCAAAGGTAATAACTGAGTAAAATTTCGAAGAAATTTTACTTTGAGCTAGGTCTTTGTGGTCTTTAACGATCGCCGGTTCCGGCGATCGTGTATCATTTAAAAAAGTTAAGAACGTTGCATGGCTAGGAAATTCCCTTTTCAGAAGGAAGCTGTAAGTCCTCATGGCGTTATTAAGATTGCGTACTCACGCTGTGAGTATATCGTCATATAGTGGGCAACACGTGTGTTACCCTAGGTAGGAACAGGTGTTATAATTTACGTTATAAATCTACCTTTTTCGGATTAGACCATGAAATGGGGTCTATGAAGTTGGAATAGTGAGTAATCGGGGATCATACACGCTCCGGTGAAGTTATTAAGTCGAGTCGTTATTATAGAATAACGATTTGTCTTACCGTCATACGACGGTATAAAGGCTATGTTGCACACATTGCCCGTCACTGCCCGAGATTGCTTGTGGTGTTGAAGAATCGCGAAGCGTCAATTACGTAAATGAAACCAGGCGTCACAACGAGATTGGGTAAAAGTCGTAACAGGTTAGAATATTGGAAAGTGTTCTAGAGATGATATTTTTAAAATTTATGTTTTTACTCAGAATTCAATAAGTTAATACCCCTCAATCCAATTTCTAGACTAGTCTAGAATCGCGTACGCGATTCGACGAGTCGTCGAGTTTTCGAAGAAAACTCTAGACTGAAGAAAATTTCTTTTTAAAGAAATTTTCTGGCGTCGACGAAAAAATTGTTTAAACCAAATATTATTCGGGAGTGACCTCGTCACTACATCCTCGGTCCTTATTATAAAATGATGTTAGTTGATTTTTTAAATTTATGCCTATCTCCAAATACAACAGTTTTAACAATGCTAGTTGTGTTTACCTTCAGTATTTTTGTAGTAGCTTGTATTCCTAGTAATAATCATCAATTATTCCGAATCGCTAGTTTACTTGTTACAATGATTCCTTTATTCTGGAGTTTGTGGTTTTGGGTCTTGTACGACGCTTCTGGCCAAACATTCCAATGTGTTGTTTACTTGTCCCGCTTACATTTAAGTTTCGGCATTGATGCAGTTGGATTAAGTTTAGTTGTTTTAACAGCCGCCTTATTCCCATTATGTGTCATTTTAATGCGAACATACACCGGTATTATGACATTCTTATTACTGGAGGCCGCCATTCTTGGTGCTTTGCTTGTTTTAGACTTATTAGGTTTTTACATTCTCTTCGAGGCTTCTTTAATCTTACTATTCTTATTAATCGCTCGAACTCCTTACGGCTCTATTGACGCTGCTTACAAAATTGTATTATACACTATGGCTGGATCTTTGGTTTTATTACCTATTATTTTCGTTTTATATAGTGAGTGTGGTTCTACCAATTTATTAGTTTTAACTACAGCGGTAGATCATGTATTAACATACGATCGTCAAATGTTATTAGGCTGGGGAATGTTAGCTGTCTTCGCTGTCAAAATTCCACTTATGCCTGTCCATTTATGGTTACCCGAGGCTCACGTAGCTGCTCCAACTAGCGGATCTGTTTTATTAGCCGGTGTTTTATTAAAGTTAGGAGGTATTGGTTTTATTCGTTTTATGATCCCAACTGTTCCAGCTTTTACCGCCACTATTTTCCCAATTGTAGCTTGCATGTGTCTTGCTTCTTTCTTATTCTCCACCTTAAGTACTATTCGTCAAATTGACCTTAAAAAAATTGTAGCTTATTCTTCTATCGCTCACATGGCCTTAGTAACATTAGCTATTTTTTCCATGTCTGAGTTCAGTGTTTATTCCTCTACTTTCATGATGATCGCTCACGGTTTGGTAAGTCCTGGTTTATTCTTATTGGTAGGTTTACTATATGAGCGTGCACACACTAAATTCTTATTATACTTCTCTGGGTTAGGTTCTTACATGCCGGTTTTTGCTGTTTGTTTCTTCCTTTTAACCTGCGCAAATTTATCTTTCCCGCTATTCCCTAACTTCATCGCCGAGGTATTATGTTTAGTTTCCCTATTTGCCGTGCACGAGGTTTACGCCTACATCTTTTGTGTCTGTCAAGTTCTCGGAGCGGTTTATGCTTTCTGGGGGTTCAATCGTATTATTCACGGCGTTAACATTACAAGTGGTGTTAACGTAGTAGATTTAAGTCGTTTTGAGGTTGCTCTTGTAACTCCATTAATGCTTGGTGTTTTCTGGCTTGGAATCAAACCTATGTAAATTATATAAAAAATATGTTATTATATTCGGATAAGTACCGGTGACTCTTTATTAGATCCTTTTTGACCGGCGATCGCCCGGTCGACTAGTCTAGAATCGCGTACGCGATTCGACGAGTCGTCGAGTCTAGAGTTTTCGAAGAAAACTCTAGACTAGTTTTATTTCAAAAAAAAAATTATAAGTAACTTAATTATAGGGGTGAGGAAAAATCTAATATATTATTTAAGTAGAATTTAAATAACTGGACTGAAGAAAATTTCTTTTTAAAGAAATTTTCTGGCGATCGCGAAGCGACGCCCGGTCGACTAGTCTAGAATCGCGTACGCGATTCGACGAGTCTAGAGTTTTCGAAGAAAACTCTAGACTCGAGGAAGAACACGTTGTGTTCTTTCCTCGGTCCCTTTTATGTCGCCTCTTGTAACGTGGATTAGTAAAAATGGTGACGGAGTAAAAGATTTATTAATCTCAGAAATCGAGAAGTCCTTAAAGGAGCGCTTAAATGGATTAATCCAACCGAACTTCATGACTTTTTCAGTCATGTAAGTGTCTTTTAGCTGATCGAACGATGAAGTATCGATTAGCTTTGTTTTGAGACCTTTTGCCTTAATTTTAACCTTATCTCCAACGTTTACGCAGTATGTTTTAGGATTAATAAAGATACCCTCCTTAACTTTAGCCTCGAGTTTAAAAGCTCCTAGCTTATTTTTGTCTACGAGGGTGTCGTCAATTGGGCAATCAAGGAATAAACTGTCTGTATCAGTATAATACAAATTGTCGCGATATTTCATGATAAAAGAGGACATGTGAATACGTGGACGGAGTGACTTCGTTGAAGAGAATCGTCTACGACGATTCTCTACTCCTTAATAAAATGAGTTTTACGAATTTTATATCGATTACGTTGACGGACTTCGTCTAGAGTTTTCTTTGAAAACTCGACGACTCGTCGAATCGCGTACGCGATTCTAGACTAGTCCGTCAACGAATCCATAGAAAAATCGTTTTACGATTTTTCTCCAGTTTCTTGATTTTATATAAAGCCTATGTTACAACGTTGGTTATTCTCTACCTCGCATAAAGACATTGGCGTTCTTTATTTGAGTTTCGCGTTATTCGCAGGTGTTATTGGTACTACACTTTCTTTATTAATCCGTCTCGAGCTTGGGGTTCCAGGTCGTGGACTCCTTGACGGTAACGGACAACTGTATAATGTAATCATTACCGGCCACGGTTTAATTATGTTACTATTCATGACATCGCCAGCACTCTTCGGAGGCTTTGGTAACATTAGTACAACATTATCTTTAATAATGTTGTTTAGTTGTTCACGTAATTTTATGTTTATTATGAAATTATGCGACAAAAATAATAATGATCATAATTGTCAATTTTATAGTTCTAATTCCGACAATCAAACCCCGTTTATAGGTCCTTACTTAGCAGGTCTAATTGAGGGAGATGGTAGTTTCGTTATTTCTAGTAAGGGCCAACCCTTTATTAAGATTGCGTTTGATTATAAAGACTTGCCATTAGCCGAGTTTTTTAAGGTTAAGTTGGATGGTCGTCTTGTTGTAAATCCTGCGAACACTTACACAGAGTTATTCGTGACTAAAACAGATGCTGTTTTAGCGTTAATTAAGTTAGTTAATGGTTATCTTCGCACACCTAAGATCGCGGCTTTTCACTGTATGATTGAGTTCTACAATAAGAAGTACGGCTTAAATATTCCAACTTTACCGTTAGATAACAGCCCTCTGAATTCGAATGGTTGGCTAGCTGGATTCAGTGACGCCGATGGAAATTTAAATCTAGTTGTTTCTAAGCGTAGCGGAGGTAACACCATGCGCGTTCAGCTTCAGTTTCGTATTGAGATTATGCGTGAGTATAAGAAAGGTGTCGTTCTTAATAAAATTACAAAAACTTCTCCGAACAAAAATGCCGATGACGGCGTTCCAGTTTCCTTTTCTTTTTACCCTATTTTAGCTAGCATTGCCACTTTTTTGGGGACAAATTTATATTGTCGTAATCGAGTCACAAACTTGGGCTATAGTGAGACTTTCATTGCTGTAGCTCACAGCGCTGCCTCTCGAGCTGTTGTAATTTCTTATTTTGAAAATTTTCCTTTTCTTAGCTCTCGTTATAATGATTATCTTGATTGGCGGTTCATCCACAATCAAGTTGATTGCAAGCTCCACTTAACTAACGACGGATTACAACAAATTAGTGTAATTAAAAACCGCTTCAATAAAAAACGGTCTACTATCAATTGGAATCACTTAAATAAAATTGATTCTTTATATCATTTTTAGTTTTCAACACCAGTTGCCGATTATAGGCGCAAGCCTATAATATTATGTCGCTATATGCGGGAATCTCCTAAAGTTTCTTCTACGATTTTCGACTTATTGTCGGATACGTTCAAAAAATGAAGAAAATACTCTAAAAAAACGAATTTGTCATTTTTTCTAGATAATGGACAATCCGCAGGAAACCAAATAAAACTGTAATAACGGTCTTAGAGTAGGATCCTCAGAGACTATACGCGACACATCTTTAATTAAGATGAAGATATAGTCCATATACAGTAGAAATGCTGTGTGCTTTCTCCGAACTGGTTGACTCCTATTCTCGTTGGAGCTCCGGACGTAGCCTTCCCTCGCCTTAACAACATCAGTTTTTGGTTAAATCCACCATCTTTCCTTATGTTAGTATTATCTACATTAGTAGAGCAAGGTCCTGGTTTAGGCTGGACAGCCTATATAAATGAATTCATCGGCGGTTTGGGCTGTTTAAACTTGACTCTATGCGGGAAACTCCTCTGTTATGTAATTGATTTACTGACTTGTCTTGTTGGACTCGTGACGGCTAACTTCATTGGCTACAGTGAAGACAAACTGGTTTTTACCTGTCGTGTTGCTAGCTATGTTTATCGCAACAGTGTCGCAGTAACACACAACAATTCTTGGGGACAATCCGCAGGCTTAGGTTATTCTCATTTGAATAGTCCTAGTGCCTCAGAGACTACACGTCAAGGAATTGGATCGAGTGACTTTGTTGAAGAGAATCGTCTACGACGATTCTCTACTCCGATCGATTACGTAAAAGGACTTTGTCCTTTTACTAATCCAAACTATAGCGTTTTTTCTTTTTTTACTCGTTTTTCTGTTTTCTCTGTTATCTCTAATTTATCTACAAGGACTGTAGGAAGAACACTTTGTGTTCTTCCTACAGTCGACCGGGCGTCGCTTTGCGATCGCCAGAAAATTTCTTTAAAAAGAAATTTTCTTCAGTCCTCTACACCGCCTCGCGTCAACATTAACAGCCTTAAACAAAATAAACAATTGTTTTATCAATGGTTGGTTGGTATGGTTGATGGTGACGGAACCTTCAGTATCACTAAGAATTCTCATAATAACTCTTGGCAATTTACTTTTAAAGTTGCTTTGCACCGTACCAATTTACCTTTATTACACTTAATTAAGGATCAACTTGGTTGTGGTTCTGTATCCTTCGCTGGTGATAACTGTTATCAATTTCGAATTCGAACTCGCGTTGATTTGTTAACTCGCATCGTTCCAATTTTTGTTGAGTATCCATTATTTACGCGTAAACGATACCACTTTGAGTTATTTCATAAGGCTCTATTAGACCCTACACAATGTGCGGCGCTTAAAGCTGTCTGGAATTGTCCCGAGGCTTTAGAGAACGCATCAGGTAACGTTGCAGCTGAGATTCAAACCCGTAAGCCGTCTAAAGCTTGGGTTATTGGTTTTACTGAGGCCGAGGGTAGTTTTTTCATTACTCAACGCCACGCAAATGAGTATTGCCACGGTTTTGGCATTACTCAACTCGTTGATAAGCATGTCCTTGATTATCTTCGAGATTTGCTCGGTATTGATGCTAAAATTCGTCAAGGTGGATGGAGTGACTTTGTTGAAGAGAATCGTCTACGACGATTCTCTACTCCCATCGATTATGTTGACGGACTTCGTCCGTCAACTAATCCTAAGAACAAAGCTTGGAAATTAGAGACCACAAACAACCGCAGCATTGGCGTAATCGTTGATTACTATGATAATTGTCTTTTAGGTTGCAAGAATGTTGAGTTTCATTTGTGGAGTCGTTTGTATCGCGACCATAGCCGCACTGGTGTGCGAGATATGGGAGCTTTAAAAGAGTTGCAAGATACTCTTCGAAAAATGCGTAAATAAGATAAACTTTTTAGGGGTGGAGTGACTTCGTTGAAGAGAATCGTCTACGACGATTCTCTACTCCTTAATAAAATTCGTTTTTCGAATTTTATATCGATTACGTTGACGGACTTCGTCTAGAGTTTTCTTTGAAAACTCGACGACTCGTCGAATCGCGTACGCGCTTCTAGACTAGTCCGTCAACTAATCCTTATAGTTTGCGATTTATGGTATAGTCCGATCTATACGGAAACGTATAGCGTATAGCTAACTTCTTAAGTTGGAGTTGTTAAAAAACTTCAACTTGACTGAAGAAAATTTCTTTAAAAAGAAATTTTCTGGCGATCGCGAAGCGACGCCCGGTCGATCGGAGGTAAAATTCCTTTGGAATTTTATCCTCGATCTGAACAAAATTAACTACGTTAATTTTGTAACATAAGAACGGTGGATTGGGGGTCATTTTGTGATCTCTGATCGGTTAGTTCTCGCGACGCGCTCGCGAGAACTAATTCTATCAACGTAATGATCCGCCATTGTCTATTCAACACTCTGGTGCTAGCGTAGACCTTGCTATCTTTAGTCTCCACCTTAACGGTTTGAGCACTATTTTAGGTTCTATTAACCTATTAGTAACCGTAGCTGGTATGCGTGCTGCTGGTATGAAATTAAATCAAATTCCATTATTCGTTTGGAGTATTGTTTTCACTGCCGTATTAGTAGTATTAGCTTTCCCTGTCTTATCTGCCGCTTTAATCATGCTACTTACAGATCGTAACCTAAACACATCCTATTTCACTGAGTCTGGTGATTTAATCCTCTATCAACACCTATTTTGGTTCTTCGGTCATCCAGAGGTAAAACAATATTGCCTCTTAACCCCACCATATACTGGAAACTCCCTATTCTTAATCGATTACGGACAATCAGTAGGAAACGTTATGCTATTATCTATTAGTGTCTCGAATACACCGTTAAAAGTAGTTAAACCTTCTTTTAGCGAGCTTGAAGATAAAATTAGCGCAAAAAATAACGGCTCCTCAGAGACTTTACGTGGGGGTCACAAGAAATTACAACATATTACACACAACACCCCAAAAACAGCAAAAGAGTGGGGTGCTTATTTAGCTGGTTTATACGAGGGAGGTGGGCATCTATCCAAAATCCCTCAGGTGGTTATCACATTTCACTCGAATGATACTGCCACCGCCTTGCGTCTTCGTGATGAGTTCGGTCATGGTAATGTCAATCCAGTAAAGGGTAAGAAAGCGGTAACCTGGGTCATCTCTAACAAAGCTGGTTTAGTGAAGTTTTTAACCTTAATTAACGGTTTCATTCGCACAGAGCCTAAATTATCCCACATTCACTCTAATGCTAGACAATTTCTTTGTCAAGAAAATGTCTCCAGTGACTTACTCCCGCTTTCTTTTCAAAAGGAAGTAGACACCTCTCGCTTAACAGGCTCTTGGTGGTTAGCAGGATTTACTGACGCTGACGGTCATTTTTATATCCAAATCGTGAAGAGTGGCGTAGAGGCCCGTGTTCAACTTAAGTTTTCCCTTAAACATCGTCAAGTGTTGGATCAATTAGCTGCTATTTATGGTGGTTATATTGGCACTCGGACTCATCCGAATGGTTTAGTAACATACTACTGGAGTTCTGGCACTAATAATCGATCTTTACAGGTCTACGACTATTATCACACCCACTCTTTACAATCCACAAAATGGCTTGATTTTCTTGCCTGGCGTCGCGCTTTACGTTTATTATTTTGTTTCCAATTGGACCGCGCCGAGATTCTAGCGAAAGTTACTACTATTAAGTCTAAGATGGAGGCACGTCGTTAAATTTTGTAATTTCTTGTGACAAGATAAAGTCCGATCTGGATCTAGTGACTTCGTCACTCCGATCGACTGTGGGAAGAAGACTGAAGAAAATTTCTTTAAAAAGAAATTTTCTAGTCTAGGATCGCTCCGCGATCCGACGAGTCGTCGAGTTTTCGAAGAAAACTCTAGACTAGGCGATCGAGGGTAAAATTCCTTTGGAATTTTACCCTCGATCGACTTCGTGTTCTTCCTCAGTCCTAGGTAACTAGCAGCGACACGTTCTTTATACGTGAGTTTAGTAAAATTGGATCGAGTGACTTCGTTGAAGAGACTCGTCTACGACGATTCTCTACTCCGATCGACCGGGCGTCGCTTCGCGATCGCCAGAAAATTTCTTTAAAAAGAAATTTTCTTCAGTCTAGAGTTTTCTTCGAAAACTCGACGACTCGTCGAATCGCGTACGCGATTCTAGACTAGTC
>BDCZ01000945.1:0-14880 GCA_001662365.1 Chlamydomonas applanata
GGGGGGGGGGGGGGGGGGGGCCTGGCTGGGGGTTTGGGAGCAGACATGCAGGAGCAGCTGAGAGGCAGCCAGGGAATGGTATGACAGCAGGGAACGTGTTATGAACTTAAAAATGACCATGGGTGGGTGGGGTGGGGATGCCCCCTGTATTGCCGTACTCCATGCAGCCCCCTGTACCGCCGTCTGTACTGCCCCTGTACCACCTTGAGTACCGCCCCAGCACTGCCCCCATACCCCATGCTGCCCCGCAGGAACGGCATCTTCCACCGCGACATCAAGCCTGAGAACATCCTCATCATGGATGACTGCCTCAAGCTGGCTGACTTTGGCAGCTGCCGAGGCATCTACTCCAAGCAGCCGTACACAGAGTACATCTCCACACGGTGCGCCCCGTGGCCTTCTCCTTTCTCTCTCTCTTTTTCTTCTCTATTTTTCTCTCTGTGCTGGCTGACAAGCAGGCTAACAAGGGGCCTTTCTTTGTTGTCAGCCAGGGCGCCTGCTCCTCTGGCTTGTAACATCTAGGGCGGGTGCCAGTCGTGGCGGTGACAGCTGACAGGGGCCGCATGGGGGCAGGATGCGTGGTGGTGGTGGTGGTGGTCGGCGGTGGTGGCGACCCTGACCTTCTCACCCCACCCTCAACCCCCCCACACGCCCCATCCCCCCCACCTCTCTCCACCCACATGGCCACACGCACACACGCACGCGCACTCAGCCCCCACTCCACAGCGCCCTCACATACCTCGCTTGTCACCGTGCGCAGCTGGTACCGTGCGCCCGAGTGCCTGCTCACTGATGGGTACTACAACTACAAGATGGACATGTGGGGCGTGGGGTGCGTGTTCTTTGAGATCGTGTCACTCTTCCCCCTCTTTCCTGGCACCAATGAGCTGGATCAGATCCAGAAGATCCACAACATCCTAGGCACGCCACCGCCAGAGCTGCTGGCCAAGATGAAGAAGCGATCGCAGCACATGGACTTCAACTTCCCGGCAAAGGTATGAGACTCATGACTCAGCACAGCAACACCAGCAAGCAAAGTGAAAGGCGCCTGCCTCATGGAATTAACAAGCCTGGGGTGTGGGGTATAAAGGGCAAGGACTCAAGGGCCTCTCGGGTGTAGGTTTTATGGCAGTAGCTCACTGGGTAGGATGGGTGTGGTCGGGGGGGACTCTGCCTGGTGCTACAGCTCATGCACGAGGGCCTTCCATGTGTATCGTGACGGCTTGACGTTGTATGACGTACCCATGCAGCGTGCGGCCTTCTCACGATTGCCTTGCACCCGCTGGGTTGCACAACCCGCTGAGTTGCACCACCTGACCCAACCGCCCAACCGACAGGAGGGCACAGGCATTGCGAAGCTCATCCCGCATGTCTCACCTGAGTGCGTGGACCTGATCATCAAGCTGCTGGCGTACAACCCGGATGACAGACTGAGCGCGCGGCAGGCACTACGGCACCCGTACTTCCGTGAGCTGCGTGAGGCAGAGAAGCGGCAAAAGGCGCTGCTCACCCCGGACCTCTCCCAGCACTTTTCGGCAATGGCGCCGCCCGGGGGGCAGGGGGCTGGTGGTGACGAGGGCATGGGGGGCAGCGGGACGGTCAAGTCAGCGCGGCACCAGGGGTCGCCGAATGGCAGCGCAGCGGACGGGGGCGGGCTGATGTCGCCGCCTGAAACGAGCCGGCTGCCGGAGTACGGGGCCGCAGGGCTTCCCCACATCTCCAAGGCAGCGCCGGGCGCAGCTGTAGCGGCGCCGCATGCGAGCCATGCGGCCCATGGTGGGCATGCAGGGCACGGGGGGCATGCGGGGCACGGGGCACATGCAAGCCATGGAGGCGCTGGTGGTGGTGGTGGCGGTGGCGCAGCCAGCGACCCTGCAGATGACTCGGGGACGGATGGGGGGTCGTACAGGCTGCCGGGGCTGCATGCGCAGAGCAGCATGGACAACCTGGCAGGTGATGACGGCTCCTTGCCCCCCATTGGCAACCTGTCCCTCTCCAAAGCCAATATGGCGGGTAGCCTCACGCAGCGGCGTGTTGCACCGGGCTATGGATACGACCCGTCCACTACAGGCACCTACTCCAAGAACAAGGCGGCGGCCGCGGCTGCGGCAATGGCCAAGCGGCAAGGCATGCCTCCCCCTGTCAAGTACTCAAACAAGCCAGTGGCCGCCGCGGCGGTGGGCGTGGTGGGGCAGGCCGCGGTGGCCAGCCACAAGCTGGCGCCAGGGCCGGTGGCAGACATGGGCGGCCCCGCGTCATTCAAGTACAAGGCGAACGCGTCCAATGCAGCCAAGAGCTCCAAATACATCTCCCCTTACTCCCTGAGGCAGCTGGCAGGTGGGGGCAAGGAGTGAGCAGCAAGAGCGCGCAGCCCTGTGGATGCTGCAACCATCGGCGCGCCATGCCAGGCCCGGTGCCGAGCGCACGAGCTGGCGTGCCCCTGCTTGCCTGCAGGCGGTGGCAATGGCGGGATAGTGGTGGTCCTGGTGGCAGTTGCACCACCAGCCTGAGCCGTTGCAGGCGGCGCACAGAGGCCAAGGGCTCAGCGGCGGTGGCGGGGAGCTGGCAAACATGCTCGGGCGTCAGGGATGTGTGCATGGGCTTCCAGGGCCGTTGGGCTTCCGTGCGGAGGCCTGGGGGGCTGGCGTTGGGTGCGTGGTTGGATGTGGAGGTTGAGCACGGAGGTGGCATGCAGTGCTATGCAGTGTGATGCGCGTGGCGAGGTGTCATGGCACCTGTACGGCGTGATGTGTGACAGGCGCGCAGTGCAGCAGCTGCCTTTCTAGCCAAGATGCGGTGGCGTCAGCCCCATGCCGGAAGCAAGTGCCAGGCGGTTGAACCAGCGGCACGGTAGGTATGGCTGTGGAGTAAGGGGAGAGGTACGGCTCGGGTCGAAAGGCGCTGAGCCTGAGTAGCGAGTGCTTGTTGGGGCTTTCAAAGGTGCAGATGAACAGTTTAGACGGACGGCTCAGAGCATGGGACATGAGAGGGATCATTCCCAGGGGGGCTGGGACGGGTCATACACATGGTTACGTACTGCGGCTGCGTACTGCTGTAAGCAAGGTCACGCACAGCACTGCCGGTGGCGGTTGTCTAGTAGGTGGTTGATCCATGATGGGGCTGACAGCTATTGTGTCCCAGGGGCTTCCTAGCGCTGGCCAACTCCTGCTGCTTGGGGCTGGCATGCGATAACTGCCCCACGCCACGGTGACGCCAGTGCACATATGGAACTTGGGCTCACGTGAGCAAGTCGCGTGCATGCAGGGCAGTCGTGGAAGCGCTGCCAGCCTTACCTTGGAGGTCCAGAGCACACACTGTGCACGGCGTGCCCATCATCACGTACGATGCACAGAGCTTGTAAATGAGAGCCCTGAGGCTGCGGCATCCAATTGATTATTGCTAACTGAAAAACCTTCCAGTTGCCAGCTGCGCTGTCTGGTGGTTTAGCGTCCACAGAGACGCCAAACAAACAAGTGAACAGCCTGAATACCCCTCCCTGAACCCCTCGCCCGTCCATTATGCCACCTTGCCAGCGAGATGTAAGGGTCAATACGCTGGGGTAATCTCATGGGGGCGCCATCCATTGCTGAACAGCAGCTGTTCAGCTTCCAGCCATCGGCCCAGGTAGACGCTGACCCGGCTCCACTGCAAGCGCAAGGATGGAGTTACTTTCGCGTGTTCGCAGGCCCGGCTGCAGGTATGTGACCATTGGCGCTATGTGTGTCGGTCGCCGGTCAGGCGACCTACCCCCCCCCCCCGGATCAAGCAGATCTTTGAACTTCAAATGCTGACACGCCTCTGATCAACAGAATCATCCGTGAACTATGCACGTTGGCTCGATGCTCATACGGCTCTGGGTAGGCATTGCACACAGGCAGTCTGCACAACATGCGCATGGTGTAGTGCAAGCCGACCATGCCATGCCCATGCCCATGCCCATGCACACATGACAGCTTTGCATGTGACTCCTGCTTGCGCAGGCCCCCGCAACTTTGTGACATGTGGGCTAGACCACCAGCTGCAGGCGCTGCATGAGCAGGGGCAGCTGCAGGGCGAGAGATGTGCGTGCCTATGTGTCTATGTACTAGGACGTTGTCTTGTTCTGTTCTTCTCGTGGCATACCTCCTGTCTGCGTCTAGACTGCTGTGCAACTGTGCATGCCACATGCCTGCTGTCCTGGCCGCACCATCAGCTGTGGCATGCGCGGTTGCCAGCTACACACACGCCGTGCTTCTATTGTCCAGCGTTCTTATGCAGCATTACCAGAGCAGCAGTTATAATATCAAGATCATCATCAGGATCATCATGCAGTTACAAAGCAACTAATGATCACCGGTTTAGTCAAGTTATGAAATAATGCGCCATGCCTTTGTATGCTATGTAAATGGCCCAGGGCTGCTGGGCGGCTCCATGGCGGCGCTGCGATTCTGCGCCCTCGCGACGGGGGGCGGTGCGCTGGACCGCCTCATCGCCGCTTTCACCGACATGACGTACCGCCAGGTGTGTGCTCCGGCTGTACTGCCGTAGGGACGTGATGGCCTGTGAGCTGTGCATGTCATGTGGTGCCAGCATGGACTGCAACGTGGCTGCACCGCCATGAGCATAGCACCAGGTTCATAGCCACGGCTGCGCTGCGCAACAGCAGTGGCAGCTTCCGGGGGGTTGCTTGGGAGCAGCAGCAGCAGCAGCATAAAAAGCAGCAGCAGCAGTAGCGCCAGCCAGTAGCAGCAGGAGCAGCGGCGGCGGCGACGGCGGCGGCAGCACCGTCAGCTACCGGTGGCCGTGGCGATGGTAGTAGCCCTGTCAGCAGCGGTGGCAGTGGCGGTAGCGGCAATGGCAGCAGCGGCGTGGACGGTGGCAGCTGCCCTGAAGCTGGTGCAGCTGGGCAGCGGGGAGCAGCCAGCGCACCACAGTTGGGCCTGGCTGTGTTACTGCATGCAGTTGGCCGGTGGTGCGCTTGCAGTTCCAATCAATGGGCCCCCCATCCAGATCCTGCAGCTGGTGTAGTGCTGCTGCCGCAGTCAAGCCTCCTGCATGCTGTGTGCCCAACTTGCTCGCACGCTAATGTTGCTAAACTCTACCACTACATCCCAGACGCTGGACCCCACTCCCTGACAACCCTGAACCTCGCACACCGCGGCTGCATGCGTTTGGCCGCTCATGCGCAGGGCGACACAGGCGCAGTGCTTGCGGGGATGATGCGGCGGCTGTTTGACATTGCCGCGCCCGACCCGTCCGCCGTCGTGCACCACCCCACTTGGCGGCTCGCCCTGATGGTGACCGCACTGCAGCCATGGGCCACACTTCTGCCCGAGTGGCAGCTCAAGACGCTGTTCTATGGGTGCGTCCCTCAGGATGTTCTTTTTCCAAATAATCGTAGTCTACAACCCGGCTGCTGGCGCTACTAGGGCACGCGCCTCCCGCCCTGAGTGAACTGGTGCTGCCCTTGGCTGGGCTGCAGCTGTAGAGGGGTGTGAGTTGTCAGAAGCCGTGCGGTGGCAGTGAAGCCTGTGCAGCCGTGGTGGGGACCTTGTGCATTGGTGGTGCGAGTGGTGGGTGCAGCCTCCTGGCCCCGCTGTAGAGCCGCCCCTTGAAGAATGCCTGGCACTGTTGTGAAGAGCTGCTACGTGGCACCCTCTTGACGAGCCGCCTGGCCTGGCGTTGCAAACACGCCTGCACGCCGCTGGCCGCCACACCCCCGGTCAACTGCTGATCCGTACCGCCCCACACTGTACCGCACCGCCCCGCAGGTACCTCGCCGCCAATGCCGCGTCGGCGCGCGTGCTCGACTCCCTGCAGCGCCGCGTGCTCTTTTACTCGGGGCCCTGCCCACCACCATGGCTGCCCGCTGACGAGAATGTGCTGTGCGTGCCGCTCACGCCCCAGAACCTGCACCAGGTGCTGCACGCCACCACGTGCCTGCCCTTCCTGTCGCAGCGGTGCGAATACGTGACGGGCCTGGGGCGGGGCGTGTACTACGACGGCGCGCTGTCAGGTGCGGCGGGGAGTGGCTGTGTGTGAGGGCGCAAGAGAGATTGCAAAGGAGAGAAGGGGGTGGGGTAGGTGGTGAGGCGTGGGGGTTTTTGGAGAGGGAACCCCTTCTATCTCCCCCCCTTCTCTCCCAAGGGGGAGGGAGGGAGGCGCTGCTGGTGTGATGTGCTGGCGTAGTGATGTTGTCAACGTGCAGCACGCCTTGTGCACGATGCGGACCCCAGCTGCGGGTGGTCCAGTGCCAAGTAGCATGCATCCAGCGATGGCAGCCCCAACCACATTCGACCGACTGGCCGACAACCCAACTAACTGGCCAGCTCGACCAACTGACTGGCAAGCCGTGCGTGGTGCCTGACCCGCAGACTATACACTCAACATGCGGCTGGCTGACCCGGAGTGGCCGTGCCTGATGCTCGGCGCCGTGTGCGCGGGGGAGCCAATCAAGGCCACTGTGTGGGACGGTGTGTGCCACAGGCTGTTATTCGTGCTGGTTTGTGCCAGCTATTTGCGTGCACCCAGCAGCACATTGAAGTGTGTGTCGCCGAGGGTTTTGAGCGTGCCCTCGGGGCCATGCATGTCAGGCAGTGCTTCCACAGTGGCTCTACAGTGCTACTTTTGGACAGCACACCCCTGCATCTGTGTGGCTAATACTGCAGCATGTCTCACGAAGAACACTGTAACTAGTCAAGGATCCTGTTTCAGTGACCAGGAAGAATGACCAGAAGGAACGCACTGCGGTGCTGCTGCTGCTCCTGTGGCCGCAGCGTACGTGCCGTGGCGCAGCGCGCAGGCTGACCCTGCACGCTTCCGGCATGTCAGCGTGGTCGCCCCGCTGCCCGCGTACGCTGCCGCGCTGCCCGGCCGCGCCCTGCCTGATACATGGTACGTGGCCCGGGCTGGCTGCCTGCGGCCGGCACAGTTGGCGTGGCTTTGAAGATGGCTTGGGGGCTGCTTGGGGGCTGTACAGCTGTAGGGACTGTTGGTGCACGGGTTGGGGCTGGGGTTGGGGGTTGGAGGTTGGGGGGGATGGGGGGCTGTTTGCGGCCCGTGATCTGTCTGTCAGGGGAGGGCTGCGGCACGTGGGCCGTGGGGCTGGGCTCGGCGCAGTCGCCGCTGCCAGCTGTCAGGGATGGCACACACAAACTGTGTGCAGGCAGTGGGGAGGCACCGCACCAGCATGTGCGCTGCATGGCTGTGCTGCCGCTGCATGCAGGCACCCCACCTTGTTCCTCTCCCGCATGTCGCAGCATGCCTGCTGATCTCCCAAAATAACGCCTGCAGCGTACTCTGTTCCCCGTCCCCTACACCCCCAGGGACTTTTTCAAGCCGGAGTACGTCAAGACGCCCGAGAAGCGGCGCGCGGCGTGGCAGCTTGCGTTCCGCCTATCAGCCACGTGCTTCCCCCGCCACCCGCTGGAGGCAGTTCTGCTGCCCAGCCCCGGCTGCCCCACGCCAGGTGGCGGTGGCCGCCGCCGCGCCGTGCGCAGCATGCTGCACAGCCTCTCCGCGCGTGTGACCCACTCCTCCTCCTCTTCCAGCACGGCCCCTGCAGCCGGCTGCATTGTTGCAAACGGGTGGGACGGCGCAGACGCAGAAACAGGCTGCCATACGGCGTCTGCCGTGGAAGGCGTGGGGGGCCAGGGGGTGGACAGGCAGGGCCGGGGCGCGTGGGGCTGGCTGGCTGCGCTGGCCCCGGCTGGCCTGTGCGTTGGCTGGGGGGGAGGTGAACGGGCCAGCGTGCGCGCCAGCACGGCCCCTGCCCACGTCATGCCCCACAGCCTCAGCGCAGGGGTGCTGGAGGCGGGGGAGGAGCTGCAGCATGCACGGGCAGGGTGGGAGGCGCGGCAAGCGCCGTTGCAGCATGGCGCGACCTCGCAGCGCAGTGGCCTGTACGCATGGGGGAGGGGGTCGGTGGACGGTGTCACAGGGCCGTCACCGCCCTTCCCCTCGCTGTCACCCACGGCTGTCCTGGAGAGGCCACAGGCAATGCAACGGCAGGCCAGCAGGAGTGCAGGTGCGCCACCAGATGCCGAGGCGGAGGGCGGTGCGGCACAGCACCAGCCACCTGGCACACGGCCCGTGCACGGTGCGCATGCCGCTGCAGCTGGGGCGGCAGGCGTAGCCACCAGCAGCGGAAACAGCAGAGGCAGCAGTGGGATAGGTACCACATCAGAGGGGGAGGCTTCACGTGGCTACCGGTCCGTACCTGGCTTGGGGCATGACACCCAGGAGCACCGGCGCAGCAACAGCAGCAGCTTGTGGGGGCGCCAACTGCTGTCAGCGCTGGGGCTGTCATCAGGAGGCTGGGGCGGTGGTGCCGCTTGATAGGGCGACAGCTGGACGTGTACGGTGCGCGTACTGGCGGTACTGCCCCACTGGCGTACTGGCGGTACTGACGTATTGGCGGTGGCATCATGGCTATGTGCCATTCATCACGGTAGGTAGAGCAGCGGCACGGGAGAGGAATAAGATTCGGATGTCGGCAGCAGCAGACGCACACTGTGTGGCCTGGCCCCGCTGCTGGTGTTTTTGGAATTGTTTAGAAATGATTGATTGATGCGTGTTTGGAGTTGTTGTTGTGCTGGCACTGTGGTGGATTGGTTGGCTTGTCACAGACTTACAATGCCCTGCACAATGCCCCTGCAATGCCCCCTGTGTGCTTTGGGGCTGATGGTGGCATTGAGAGATTAAGAGTAGTCGTAGCTGCGGTTGCAGCAGCAGACGAGGCCACCAAACGCTGTGACGTGATTTTGCGGTGACCGCTTTTGCTGGCTGTCGGCTTGCTTGCTGCCTGTGATGGCTCGTGGCTGTTGTGGTCCAAAAGTATTGGAGATCGTGATTGGAGCTGGATGCTCAGACCCATGTATGATGGGCTTGCATGGGCTCCATGGCATCCCTGCAGGCCACAACCTGCCTGCTGATTTCCAGCACGGATGCAGATAGGCTAGGCTACCCGGTGAGTCACACATTTTGCGGACATTTGTTTTGTCGCTGGTTGCTCCCGGTTTGAAGGTATCTTGGTCGGCACACGCGGCAGATCTGTTATACCACAAGAATTTCCAATGTGGCTGAGCAGCAAAAGCACGAGAGGGGAGGGGGGGAGTGAGCTCGTGTGAACAGCAGTGCGTCTCAAATGTAGAGGATCTGCACGGGATGTAAGTTTGCACGTCTGGGCTGGTACCCAGCCTCTCAAAGCTAGGTTCTGGCATCATAGTGATGGGTGCTTCCCTTCCACCTTCTTGCTCCACGCGCTGGTATATGGCCTTGCCATGCGCACAGTGTTGGGAATACGAACGGCACATGCATGGCGCTGCGCTGCCGCGTCATGCGATGCCATGCACGCCCATGCACTGTTCCCTGTCAGTGCTGCGTCCTTGCGGCTGGCAGGTGCATCGGCTCAGGCAACAGCGCCTGCTGCTTGGTAGCTAGCTGTCCCATGTGTGTGCGGGGCGACTGTAAGGGGGGCTGCGCACACCGCTGTGCGCAGTGCATGCAGCCTTGATTGCATTCAAGCTGGCCAACGGATGGCATGCGCGAGCGTCGCCTTGATGACCTTGAGGAGCGTGAATAAGATGCGACGGTTGCGCGCCCATTTCTCTTCTCTTCTTGCGTGCTTACGAGCAAATCATACTCATGAGGTCTGAGAGCGCACTTGAGCAGGAGTTGTGCGAATACGTACCAGTAGACGTAAGACATGAATAAGATGCGCCAAAGTTGGATCAGTGCGTGGTCACTGCAGGCCTGTGAGGCCAAAAGCACCTGAATGCTGCCATTGTGTTCCATGTGCTCTGTTGTGTTATCCTTAAGTTTGGGCCGCTGCAGCGTAGTGACGAGTCCTGTTGTGTCATCGACGACGTTGGAAGGTGCGCGCGTGAACACTCCTGGTGGCTCTATAGCCCAGAGTTACCGCTGGATCATGCGCCTGAGTCCAGCAGTGCGCGCAACGGCCTGCGCCTCGTGCTGCATTGGCTGTTTTGAGGGTTTCAGTGATCAGAAGTCTCCAGCCCAAACGCAGTAATGCAGCGGGATCAGAGCAAGAGCTGCATATGGCTGGTGCTTGGGGCTGCCTGCACCACGCCAGACTCGCCAGGACCGTCCTGCTATCGAACTCCTCAATCACATGGGGTAGGGGGATGGGGGCCCAGGCAGCGCGCAACAGCAGCAGTCGCACTTAGAAATGCGTGGAGCAGGTAATCGTGCAAGGCTACAAGGTGAAAGGCTTGTCCCATTGCCGGGGAAGCCGGTCCGCACACCTTCTCGCCGGCATCCAATCAAACCGGCAAATAAAGATACCCGGAGGCCAGCAGATCTGCTTAAAGGCACGTCCAATTCAGTATAGCCCGCCCAAGCTATCATCGTGCCTGGTTCCGCCCGCAGGTCGTCTCTGAGCTTGTCGGTTTTGGTTCATGGGGCCAAGTGGGGCCCCAGCATGGGGCACCGCTTTGCTCCAGCCCCCGCACACTGCCCGCCACCCAAGCGCACCTGCTGTCCTTTGCACGTTCCTGGTGGTGCTGGCGTGCATGCCGCACACGCCCGCAGCAGCGCGCTGGGGGGAGCTGCTGGGCTCTGTGAGCAGCACGCTTTCAGAAGCAACGGAGGCAATCTCTGAAACGCTAGGCCTCGACACCGCGGGTGCGTCCATGCCCAGGCACACACCCCAGTCGCACCGCCCACGCACCATGTAACACACCCTTTCCAGCGGTAGCCTTGCTGCTGTGCGCGGGGCCCAGCATCTCCCAGCCAGCCTGCTGGACTGTGTCGGAGGCTGTTGGCTGAAGGCTGTTTTGTTGTCAGACAGCGCGGCAGGCTGCCGGTACATACTGACAGTTGCCCCAGACTGCGCCGTGTCCCTGCCCCAACCACCCACACATGCATGCACGCGCGCGCACACATACGCACACAGCTGCTGCTGCTGCTGCTGCTCGGCATGCAGCTAACCAACACCCTTCAATGTGCGGGGCGCCCCACACCTCACTCTAGGTGCCTGTCCCCGCCTTGCCCATCTTGTGCACCTTGCACCTGACGCACCTACCTTGCACCTCCCGCACCTGATGCACCACCTCACACTGCCCCCCTCACGCAGATGAGGTGGCTGTAGCCCCCGCCCAAGCACGGCCCCGTGCGCGCCAGGCGGTGCAGGGCGATGCCGCAGAGGACATGGTGCCCATCATCACACCCACACTCACGCCAGTGGTCACACTGCCTACGCCTGCGCGTGAACGCCTGCTGAGTGAGTCGTGTGCACAGGGCCTGCACCTGCTCCCTGCTGCATGGCCCGAGCTGTTCTATTCTTGAGTGGTCGCTGGAGGCTGCCGCACCCTGCTGTCATCGCCTAGCTGCTGCTACAGCTGTTCCTGCCGCCGCCGCCGCAGATGCCTGCGCCTCGCCTTTGTGGCCCTGGCTGTGACTCTTCTCTTCAGGCACCACCCCATGCACACGACACCTGGCCCCCAGTTACACCCATACATACCCTCACCCACCCGACCCTCTGCCCGCTATCCTCGCAGCCGCCATCACCTCGTGCCCTGCCAACACCAATGTCCCTGCGGGAGCTACGTCCTGGTACTCCCAGCGCTTCCCCACCTCCTGGCCCCTCAACACCATCAAGCCCATCCGCAAGAGCGCGTGCGAGGGCTGCTGCGCGGGCGGCTCCATCTCACAGTGCTGCTCCTCAGGCTGCCCCTCAGACGGCCTGGTGCGCAGTACCCGCCTGCCTGTCCTGCTCGGTTTCACCTGCCTGTCTCACAGCTTGCCTGTCCTTTGCTTGTCCTCGCAGCCATCGTGCTGCGCAGCTGCTCTATCCGCTGACGCCTGACCTGCTAGAACCTGCTGGTTAAATTGAGATTGAAAGGTACCCACCCGTGGTGCCCACCCACTCTCTGCCTGACCTTACTTCACATGAACCATGTGACCGACAAATTATTTGCACGTGCAGGGCCCCAACTCGGCCGGATTCAAGTGCCAGCTGGGCAACGGTGCTGGCTCTGCCACGCTCACGAACAACGGTACCAGTCTATACAGCACCTGCATCCGCAAGTGGAGGTGCGCGCGCCGTGGGCGGTGCATGCATGCCGGTGCTGGCCGGCTGCCTGCTGAAGCAGCAGGAGGCTCTCTGTCCCATGCCTCTCTGACGCTGTCAGGCCGTAGTGGGGCTTGGATGTGCTCATGTGCTGCCAGACTGTGACAGGCGATGAAGACCGTCCACAACAGCCTGCATGGGAGTTACTGGGATGCGACCGGCTGGTACGGCTTTGGGTGATAACTCATCAGTGCTGTACTGCCTGGCCGATTGTACTGCAGGGGTGACAACTACAAGGTGGTGTGCAGCCTGTACTCCACGAAGACTGGCAGCACCTGGGGTTGCGCCCCCACCCAGGACGCGAATGGTGCCATCAAAATCCCCGCCCGCGACAACGTCCAGTGCTTCGGCATTGTGAGTGCGACTGGTTCAGCGGGAAGCCTCACTTTGTCTGCTCGTCAATGTCCTGACCATTCTCGCAAAGTGCAGTGTATGCTGCCTGCCTTGCCCACGCATTCAGCACCCAAATGTGCACAATCATAGGCCTGTACAGAGTCGCACACTAGGCCATCACAACTCCAGCCCTGCTGATCCCCCACGGATCACTTTACTGCTGTACCTCCATACCACGCACGCTCAGTGCCGCCATACTGCTGCGCATTTGTACTGCCCTGTGATTGATGTACAGCAGCTGTAACATGCTGTTGTGCTGCCGACCAACTGCTGTTGAATGCGCCGTCAATGCATAACCAATGTTTTATACCGCCGCTGTACTTCTGCTGTACCGCCGCTGTACCGCCGCTGTACTTCTGCTGTACCGCCGCTGTACTTCTGCTGTACCACCTGCACCTGTACAGGTGACCAAGGCCGAGGTGTCCAGCAATGGCAACAAGCCGTACGTGCCGTACCTCCCTGGTGCAGGGGAGCGGCCTTTTGTGGGCCAGCCATGCGTCATGCTGGGCACTACAGCAGGCTTCCGTGTGTGCAACGTGACAGACTTCTCGGACCCCTCCGCCAACATGACTTTCTTCCCCCGCATCTGCGCCAACCCGCCCGACCCCCGGCTCGTGGTCGCCTGGAACGCGGCCACTGGCTACCAGGCCAAAGTCATCAGTTTCACGCTGGTGCAGACTGTGACAGGTGCGTGGGGGCACGAGCTCTGATGCGACCGCCGTCACGATCATGCTGCGGCCATGATGCATAGCAGTGCTGTAAAGGGCGCCCATACATGTTTCCAGCAGGTTATGTGAGGGTTCATGTACTGTACCAGCCTGGTACATGATGTGCCTGGTCTGTAGCGTGAGCCTTGCGCGTGGCCCCCTGGCCTTTGCAGCCCCCTATCCCTTCTTGCCAACCCTCTCGTCTCATGAGGCTGATCACAGCCACCCACAGCTGCTCACTGTACTCCGTCATGGTGCCATCAACATGCCATCGAAAATTCTCCCGATGACTTCTCCCGATTTGCGTTCAGGATGGGATGGGCCCATCCCATCCTAAACGCGAATTCACACCAGCCCACCCTTTCACCCACTGCCCGTGCCCGTGTCCTCCTGCCCTGCCTGCCCGCAGATGGCCCCAACGCTGGCACGGCAAAGACATGCGACACCGTGTACGTGAGCAACCAGCAGTCGGGCTCGTACACCTTCACCGACCAGTGCACGTCCTCGAGCGACCCATCCAAGAACACACCCGCGTGGCAGTTTGACTCAAATGATCTGGGCAACACGGAGTGGACGTTCCAAGTCACACTGACGTTTACGTGAGTGGTAGATGTGTGATGTGGCCGTGACGTTGGGGCCGCAGGCAGTGGGGTGGCAGCCCTGGGTGCTTGGGGATGTAAGGGAGGACCTGCTGGTTGCCGGTGCTGTGGCGTGCTGTGGCATGCTGCGGTGTGCTGTGGCGTTCGACCACAGGAGGTCCGGGTGCAGCTAGGTGCAAGGGCCTGAACTAAACAAGTAGCTTGCCAGCAGCCCTGCAGCGCTTTGAGTCCGACCATGCAGCTGTCAGTCCCTCATACTGATGGTCACAGATGGTGTACGTCATTATAGTTACATACAAACATGAACATGCTCGTACATGCCAGGTACAAGACACCCCCACCAAAGCCCGAGGACGAGGTCGATGTCTCCGAGTCTGATCTGTTTACGGTCAAGGTCAAGAATGTGAGTTTGACCGGGTTTGACTCGGTTTGACCGGGCCGTGGTGAGCTGCAGCATGCAATGATGTGTGGGAGGCCGGGGCTGGGATTGAGGTGGTGTGCTGGCTGCATCACTGGGCGTGTGACCTTTGTTTGTCTCAGCCCTGTTCAGCTGTTTGCCAGCTTTCGGGTAAAGGCTTTCTGCCTCATCACCTTTTGCCACGCCCCTATCCTAGCCATAATGCACTGAAGGAGAAGGCGACAACTCACTGAATAAGAAGGCATTAGTAACGAACGTGTGCGCGCTGCTGCTGTACCATCTGGCCTGCAGGGGCGGGAGCCCGAGTGCATTGTAAGTCACTGGCGGGTGTGCCCACCGACACAGCACTACTTGCACAGCTGTACAGCTGAACAGCGCGGGTGGTGCCTGTATTGCTTGCTTGCGCTGGCTGCAGCTGTGCTCTCGGAGGCCGGTTGGCGTGGCCCCCGTCGCCTGCATCTAGGCCCCAGCCAAGTCAGAAGCAGGCAGCAGTATGGTTCACGTGTCACTCCTGCCTGTGCTCCATGCGCCGCAGCCCCCACCGCCCGGCCCTCCCCCACCATCCCCACCACCCCCTAGCCCGAAGCCCCCCACCCCTCCCTTGCCGCCACCTCCCAGCCCTCGCCCTCCGACCCCTCCTCCCCCCAGCCCTCCCTCTCCTCCTCCTCCCTCCCCTCCCTCTCCTCCTCCTCC
>BDCZ01000946.1:0-14829 GCA_001662365.1 Chlamydomonas applanata
GTCGGTAGACCTTGCCAAGCTTCCCCTATCGGGCCAAGGTGGGTCTCTGAGACTGGCATCAAGATTGTGCTCAAGTCTTGCATTTGTCCATACGCAGTGCGCCCAGGAACCCAGAGTGCATTCCCTGACTCGCGTGCATGCTGGATTTGCCCATGCTCGCCCGTTGCCAGCAGCCCCACCTGTACTGCGATGCCCCTCCCGCCTCTGCTGTGATCTACTGCCTGCATGTACTGCGCTGTACTGCCCACAGGAATCAAGTACGATGTGCAGGGGCGGTACGTGGACGCCCAGTTCAACATCACCGCCGCATCCCCTTTGCCAGCCTGCAGCGTCTCGGCAGCTGAGACACAGCGCGCCACCCTTGCACAGGTGCGCCCACCCTGCGCATGGAACGCTGGCATGCCCTGCACCCACCAATACGACGCCCACATGGACTGTGCTATGCTTCTAACTTTTAACATCCTGAACGCTGAGCTTGCTGAAGGCTGGCTCCCAACAGACGCAGTGGTTGACCTGCCCATGCGCTGTGCCCCCTGCCTGTTCCCCTGCAGGCACTCAGCCTGCCGGTCCTCAACGTCACTGTCGGCTGTTCCCATGTTGGCGGGCCCTCCTCCGGTTCGGGCCGCCGACTCATCACACTCACACCCACAGCCCTGGGCTCTGTTCTGGTGCAAGCCGGCAGCTTGCGGGGCGAGCATGCTGCGGCCGCAGGGGTGCAGCCTGCCAGCGCCGTGCATGCAGTTGCGTATGCCGCATCAGCCCAGGGGGCAGAGGGCAAGGGAGCCATTGATGCTTCGCTGCAGTACGGCATCGACGAGGGCGCTGATAACAGCGGTGGCAGTGGTGTTTCTGATGGAGGCATGAGCCGTTCGCTGGCGCAAGCCCCAGCGGCGTCCCCGCCGCCGTCACCCCTCGCTGTGTGTGACCCCACCTCTATGTATGAGGCCGTTTTCACCCTGGACCCTTCAATTGACGTCATCGCATTCCAGGCAGCCTTGAAGGTACGCTGGGGCAGTACAGTAGTACAACAGTACTAGCGTACAGCAGTACAGCTGTACAGCCGTGCCAGCTGTGATCAGGGCAGCAGCAGGATGCGTACTGTGCTGCGTCTGTCTCTGCTTTGCCTGTCCCCTCCACACCCCTGCACCCTCTTGAGGCGGGCTCTCCACAGCAAACGCCCTGGGGAAAGCTGCTCTCAGTCATGTAGCAGTGCACTGCCACGGTTTTTTACTGCTGGGAGCCGGTTGAGAGTCTAGTAGTACCGGACTACATCGAACAGCTGCCTTGTGCCAGCTGCTGCCACTGGGTGGTCGCCTGGTTGGCCAGCTGAGTCATTGCCTGTGCCTGGCTGACTGGCGGTGTGCGACTGTGTGTGGCTGACATGCTAGGGCTGACTTCTTTGCTGTGACTAACTCATGGGGCTGTCTGCCTGGACGCGACTGACTGTCAGCGAATGCATGACTGACAAACTCACAACTGGTTTGACTGTTTGGTACCGCAGGCGTACGTCAAGGACGTGCGCACGAGCTTATGTGCGTCAGAGACAGATGCAGACAACATCACAATCACGACGGCGGTACGGGCCTTGCGCGTGCAGTACATGCGGCACAGGCAGTACAGTCCATGTTTGCTGTAGATGTCTTGAAGCAAGTTCCCCCTGTCATGTCAGGGATGCATGGTTGTCATGTACTTTGACACAGTGGCTGCATCGCTGTGCTCTGCACTGTACTGCCCACACATGCACATTGTACCGCTCTCACACATGTGCATTGTACTGCTCAGGTGCGCGCGGTCGCCGTGTCCTCCGCGTTTGACTGCTCCAGCTGGCGCGGCGACGCGGCGGTACAGCTTGTACTGCCAGACACGCAAGTCGCGTGTGAGGTACGGTGGCGGTACAGCTATGCATGCGCTGAGCTGCTGCTGGCTCCAGGTATCGCATCGTGTCGGCTGTGCCTCTATGCTTGCATGCATGCATGCATGAATGCATGCAAGCTCACTTCTGTCCACCACCGGTGTCATGGCACGTCGGCTGAACGGACGCCTAGGGGCACACAGGAGTCGTATGCTGACTATGCCCATGCCCCACACATATCATCTTGTGGCGGTGTGTGTACTGGGATGCTATCTTTCAGTGGCTGATTTATGCCTTTGCTACCTGGGCCACATCTGGCTGTGTGCTGCAGGTCACACGGCTTCCCTATGACACAGGGCTCCCTGCTCCCCCACCTGGGGGGCCTGCAAAGGGGGCCAGCGTGCTGGCTGGTGGCATCATTGCTGCCATTGTCGTTGCGGCGGCTGTGGGCTGCTGCGTGCCCCTGGCCCTGTTTGCGGCATACAAACGGAGGGTGAGCATCAGCAGGCGCATGGCAGCTCCTGGTGCACACATGTTCTTGATGTTGAGTTGCACACCCCATGCACCTGTAGTTGCCATGCCTGCAAGTCTTTCTGGCCTGAAGCAGGCTAGCTGGCTTGCAAGTATTTTTGTTGCAGCAGGCAACACCACTGTTGCCATGCCTCCCTCTGCTTCCCAGAAGCGGCGTGAAAAGGAGGAGGGCTACCAGCAGAAGGAAGAAGAAAAGACACCTGAAGCAGACGCCAGCAAGCCTGCCGCGCCAGACCAAGGGAGTGGGGCTGTTGCGGTCCCAGGCACACCACGAGGTGGGGTGTCCCTCAACCCTCTCAAGGCATTTGGGTCCCTGAAGGAAGAGCCAGTTGAAGGGCAGGCTGCACGGGGCTCTGATGATGAGGTAATGCGCGTGTCACAGAGCATGCAATTGGAAGATTACATGATGGATCCAGCAGTAGGCACAACTGCAGCGGTACCAGACAGTCAGGCACCCGCCGCTCTTGGCGATGACACAGCAACTGACAGCACATGCGTCCAGACCGCTGCAGCTCATGACAATCTGCACCAGCTCAACCTGATCACCTCGTCTCTCAAGTCCCTGTCGGGCGGGAGCAGGCCCACCAGTGCCGCAGCAGGGGCGGCCGTAGCAGGGCCTGCGTCCAGGCCTGGCACAGCCCAGTGCTCGACTGCTGCAGCTGCGGCTGCCGCAAATGTTGCTGTCACACGACCTGGCAGTGCGGCAGCTGCAGTGCCTGCAGATGCTGGGGCAGCGGGGCACGAGACAAGCACGGAGGATGCGGTGGAAGAGTTGAGGCTGACCATCGGGGCAGCTGTGGGAGCAGACGGTGACGCTGGTGGTGCAGCAGAGGTGGAGGGAGGGGCAGCAAGAGACGTGCCAACAGCTGATGCCAGTATCCCGGAGGAGGGGGCTGTGGTTGAGGCTGGTTTAAACGTGGCCGCTTCTGTACCGCATGCCGAGCCTGTGTGGCTACGGCTGGCCTCCAGCAAGAAGGGGCGCGACACAGGGGGAGAGGGTGCTGGCGAGGTGGTGGCAGCGGAGGGCACATGGGATGAGCTGCACCCTGGGGTATCAGGCAGCCTGGCAGGAGACTCCCCTGCAGTGGGTGTGTCAGTGCTCCCCAGAGGCTCTGCTCAGCTGGAAAGGTCAGAGGCAGATGCGGAGGGGCCGGGGCCTGATGCTGGGGCAGCGGCCACGACAGCGGACGAGTCAGCAGCAGCACAAGCGCCAGGGCAGAGCGCATTGGGTGGCCTGCTGTCAGCAGTGAAGGCGGGCCTGGGCCTGGGGTTGCCCGCCCAGAAGAAAAAGAAGCAGGCAGCTGCCAAAGGGGCCGGCAAGCAAGCGGCAGCTGCACCGGCTGCCAACCTTGCAGCAGCTGCTGCCCAGAAGCACAAGGATGTGTCGGCTGTGCTCAAGGCAGCTCACCTTGCCGGCTCTGGTCAGCTGGACCCTGCCAGTGCAGCAGCCGCCACTGCCGCCACGCCCTCCCATGCGCCCGCATCTGCCGCTGCAGCAGCTGCACATGAACCGGCGTCCCATGCAATGCGTGGTGCCAGCCGGCCAAACAGTCGTCCGAGCAGCGGATCCCAAACACTGTCATCAGGTGTGAAGAGTGCGCCGCATCACGCGGGCACAGGTGACTCGTCACACTTCTCCTCCTTGGAGGCGGTACACGAGGACAGCGATACAGTTGTACTGCAGGCCAAACCCGTCATATCCACGTTCATGAATGACAGCATGACCATCATCCCCCCTCCTGTTTTCGAGTCAGACGAGCAGGCAGTCCTTGGCTCACACGCGCATTCCCCAGATGACCTGCCACCCCTACATGGCAGTGCCTCCCCCACCACGGCTGGGCTGGGGGGCCTGCTGGGGTCAATCTTTCGCGGTGGGCGCAGCAGCAATGGCGGCAGCAGGCCGGCTACAGCAGATGCCGGACGGGCCAGCGGCGCCAGCTCACCTCGGCGCATCTCTCTCTCTGCAGTCGCCCCCCTGCCCCTGGATGCTGCTGGGTCTGCGTCTGGGTTTGGAGGAGGCGGTGATGGCATGATGTCAGCTGATCCCATGGAGAGCCCATGCAGTTCCCATGGCAGCCAGAGCCAGATCAGCAGCCGGCTGCGCAGCCGTCTGAGCCGCTCAGCAGCAGCAGCAGAGCGTGCACCGTCACCACTGATGCAGGCTGACATGCCTGCGGCGCTTGAGCTGCAAATCGCCAGCATGCCAGATGTGGCGGCGGCACTGTCGGAGGAGGCTCACGGTACGAGCGGTACGGCCGGCGGCAGTCCAGGTGTCCTGTCAGTTGTAACGCCGCGTGACACCTCCGTCACTGCTGCCACGCTGGCACCGGACAGGGCAGCACCGCGCAGGGCTGGTACCGGCCAGTCCACCTTGAGTCGTGGGGACAGCCCACCGGGGGCCCCGGTTACTGGCGTGAAGGGTGCACATTCGCAGCCACAGGCCATGGATTTGCGGCTGAGTGGCAAGCTGGCATGGGGTGCTGAGGTGGCAGCGGAGCATGGACCACGGCCGGCCTCATTCACTGGGAGCCTGGCCAAGGGCTCAGCACACCCTAGCCCCAGAGAGGGGATCCATAGCAGTGTCAAGAGCCTGCCCCTAAGCCTCGCAGTCAGGGGCCCGCGAGCTGCCTCCTCCCCAGCAGTACCTGGGCCACCAGCTGCCAGTGCCCCCCTTCCCCGGGTGCCGGTGCGCGCCGCACCAGTCGTCCCCTCCCGCACACGCACGCCCCAGATGGGTGCAGGCAGTGAGAGCTCCGATGAGGATGGGGGCGGTGCTCGTGGCACCGCATTGTGGCTGGGCAGTGGCTCAGGTGACATGGACGCGGCCGGGCCGTCAGTGCTCGCGACGCCGCCTGAACCCTTCCAGCACAGGCAGCTGCCTGCCAAGGCTGAGCCTGCCAGCGCGCCCACAGCCAACCCAGCTATGTGGCTGGGGACACCGCCTGCCGCGCAGAGCAGGGGGCTGTCGTCTGTACTGGGGGGTTCCCGGAGCAGCCTGGGGGGTGGACCCACCGGAGCTGCAGGCATTGCATCGCTGGCGCCACGGTTTGCAAGCGCTACAGGGGGCCCCTCACCGCGGCGGCTGGGAGCCAGCACTGCAGCTAGCACCTCTGCATCTCCTGTACTCGCCCCTGGACTCATGAGTACAAGCGCAGGGGGCAGTCCCGCTGGGCCCGTCCGTGTGGCTGGGCCGGGCTATGGCGCCATGGAGTCGCGTGGTCCCTCGGTCCCTGGTGTGGGTCTGAAGCCCTCTGCTGCGCTCAGTGAGCGCTGGGCGGCCTTGCACAAGGCACAGGAGGCCACCCACAAGCACCTCGCAGACCGCGTGCCAGGCATTGCAGATGCGCTCAAGGCCCGCGCCAGCCTGCCAGCATACGTGGGCGGTGGCGGCGGCGGCGGCAGGCGCAAGCGTCAGGGGCCGAAGGCAGCCCCGCCCGGAGGTGTTGGAGGCAGCATGGCTGATGACAGTGACGATGATGATATGGGGTTGCTGCCCGCCAGCAACTGGGATGAGCCGGGGGTTGCTGTCAGCATGCCGGTGTGGCTGCGGGACGCGTACAAGTCGTCCCCAGGGCCTAATCAGGCACCTCCTGATGGGGCGCAGCCTCAAGCCTCCGCCCCCTCGGGTGCACGCGGGCTGCGCAGCCTGTTCACACCAGCTGCAGCTGGTGGTGGTGTTGGCGGCGGTGCTGGGGCTGGGGCTGGGGCTGGGGCTGGGGCTGGGGCTGGGGCTGGGCGCAGTGCATGGGGTGCAGGCAGCGAGGCCCTTGGCATCACCTCCCTGTCCCCTGGGGCTGCTGTGCCGGCTGTGGGGGCCGACGACGGGGGCTCTGGCGCGGGCGGTGGCTCCGGCGCAAATGGTGGCCGAGGGCTGTATGTGTCGCCCACTCGGCGGCGGTCAATTGCTGTACCGCTGGAGCAGCCGCTGCCTGACTTGACACACGTCAAGGCGCGGTACTTGGAGGTGCATTCCAAGCCGCCTGCAGGGGCCCCAGGTTCAGATGAGGGTGCTGCTGGTGGTGGGGAGCAAGGGCCCGGGTCCCCCACTAAGTCTGCAGGCAGCCCTTCCAAAGCTGGAAGTGCTAAAGGCGCTGGCGCTGGGGGCGCAGCCGACTGGTCCAAGTCGCGCAGAGGGTGATTCAAGGAAGCCTGTTGTACTTGCAGCTCGCTATGTAGCTCGCGCAAAACCCTGCAGATGGCCCTGGCTCATTGCTGGGACTCAAGGGGTGCGAGCTGATGTGGCCCGATCTACAGTGATCTACCGTCATCTACGTGGCCCCAACCTACGGTGATTTTCGATGACCTAGTACGCTTTTCAATTTTCATACTGAGACGATGATCTAATACGCTTTTTATACTCAGACGATGACCTTGTTCACTTTTCATACTGGGACGATCAAATCCATAAACAGCTGTAAAGCTGTGGTGTTGCAAGCTGGAATTGAGCAGGTCAGGTGTAGTTCAGTGTGGCCCGGCCCAGCCCACACATGCAGACAACTACAGCAGGCAGGGGGTGTAGCCTCACGGGTCCAGAGGATGAGGGTGAGGCAAGATGAGTCTGTGTGGCTGAACCTTGCGCAGATGTGACCTGCTCAGCTCGCAGATGGCAGTGATGGTGAACGGTTCGGCGGATCGCTTTTGAAACATAAGTACAAGCCACGGGGGGGGTCCTGTGGTGGGCCAGTCCGTAGGGGCTTTGCGTGACACATGGGCTTGTTTCAAAATGGTTGTTGAAGTGCATGCGGGTTTCTCGGGTTGGAAACCCCAGTGGATGTTATTACATTTCTGACAGGTCCTGCGGCTTGATACCACCAGCCACAGATCTATGGCAATGAATGCTGTGCAAGCGTGGCTGTGAGCGCATAGGTTTGCCTTCTTGGTTGACTAGCAATGTTTTGGCAGTTTTTCTATGCTGTAGTGGTGCTCATCATGACAGACATGTAGGTTGTTTTGTTGTGGTCCTGTAGATCGCCCATACATGACGTGTTACCGGAAGCACGACATGTGCCACCTGCCCTGTGGGTAGGCAGCCAGGGCTCTTGGTTTTGAGACTTGATGCATTCAGTGCCGGCTGCATTAGGGCATGTGCCGCCGAAGGGTAGGTACCATGGGTACAGGGCTAGGGCATTCGTACACAAGCATTGCATGGATGAATTGCCCACAGCAGCAGAGTGTAAGGTCTGCTCTTCAGGTGGCTCCTAACCAGTCGTGCGCAGCAACAGGATTGTAAAGCCATGCAGATGATCAGGTCATGACCATGCCATCAGCCACTCTAGCCCGACATCAGCATCTTGGAAGCATCTCGCACCCCGACACACCATGCCTGCTCCTGGCAAACTGCATGGGCGTTACGCACAAGATCAGCCATGCACCAGTCCCTTCGCTTCGTTCCATGCCCAGCTAGATTGATCACCCACAATGCCGTCCTGCTGCACCACATGCCGGCCTGCTACACCATATGCCGGCCTGACTGGCGCTGAAGGCTAATGTAACAACAACAACATATGCCGGCCTGCTGCACCACCACGCGCCCCCCTTTGAAAGGCACTCGTTACGAAGTATGCATAGGACCTGTCAACAGCAGCTGGCAGCCACATGTGCCACACTTGTGTGCGCATGGCCCATCACGGGTTGAGGGCCATGTGACATGACGCTGTGCACTCCTGAGTGAGCTGCCGCTGGGGTCTTACCTATTGCTGTCGCAGAATGGGGCAAATACCATAGCACACTTACACGGTGCCACGTTTCATTCACAGGATTTCACGATGTAAACTGCACGACTAATTGATGCAACCACGTGCATGCAGCGCATGTCATGCCTAGCAGACATCAAGCCGTAGGATAATTGACCCCAAGATATACCCCTCTACATTCTATGTGGCAGCGAACAGCAGCGGCATGGCGTAGACACAACACAGCGACCTGCATGAGCGGCGATGAAATGGTAAACCCCCAAGCTAGCTGCTGCATCACATTCTTAAGCTGCCTGTCCAGCCATTCATGTTGTGTGACGCAGATGAGGGAAATTTCATACAGGTAGAATAAAGACCACATGAATACGCACACCCACAAACAGGCCACACAAGCGCGCGCCAAGGACTGGGATACAGCCATCGCTGCACAAAACTGGCACACACGATTTTGAACCTCCCCTTCCCAGCCATGCTTGCAGCCAACCCCCTTTCACACACGGCATCGCACGCGGAACCTACATACGCCACATGGCCTGCCTGCCGTCTTGCTGCTGGGGCAGGGCCCAGGTCTCAAGTCCCATCTGAATCTTCATTCCCAATCACGAGATCCCACTCTTGAGAAACTTACAGTCTAACACTTGTCATGGGGTCACTCACTCACAAGATCCCCAATCACAGAACCCCCGCTGCTTCATAATGATGCACAGATGTAACTTGAGATGCACCCTACCAAAATACCCCAAAGTACCACGAAATGAGGCCGCACGCATTGATTACCATCACCTGCTTGGCTGTCGAAAACCTCCTGATGTGACATCGCAACTCCACTCCTCTGCCCCAGCCCCTTGGATCTAGGCCCCGGCTCATACAGCTTGCAGCCATTGACCTTGAGAAACATATTGGCAATGGCTCAGGAAGGTGTTGGCACATGGAGCTCTGGCCTCTTACCTCCAAGAGCTCTGATGCCAGCCAAAGGACCCCAGGGCCCTAGCCCCACTTGACTGTAACTCACTGTCTGCCCCTCCCTCATTCCGTCATTTGCGCAGCCCCTTGAACCAGCCGCCTGCGCCCTCCTGATCCCCATCCTCTCGCGGTGCACGCGGCTGCAGGTAGCGCGGCTGCACAGCGTCGTAGTTGACCGCCTGGCTCGTGACCGGCAGCGGCGGGCGGTGCTGGATGCGCCCCGGGCTGGCATGCACGCGCTCACCCCCCTGGCCGCTGCCCCCCGGCAACCCTCCCACAGACATGGTTGGGGGCGACAGCCAGAGCTCAGGTGCTGGGTTGGACACGGACGCTGCTGCACGCTGTGCTGGAGGCTTCTGCCACGCAGCTACTCCTGTACCATCATCATTATCATCATCATCGTCGTCATCCGCCAGAAGCATGTCCGGGGATTGGCGCAGCATGGCGCCATGCGCGGTGTGGGCACCATGGAGGGGTGCAGGCCGGCCGCCTGCCAGCCGGCCGGCAGCTGCTAGGTAGCTAGGCCCTGAGGCAGTGAATGAGGTGCTGATACCTGAGGGCCCACTGGACGAGCCCCCCCCACGCCGAGCAGCGATGACAGACGCGGTGCTGTGCTGCGCCGCCTGCAGCGCCGCCAGGCGTGCCGTCATGCCGGAGCTGGCGCCACCACGGGCGGGCGAGAAGCCTGCTGCAGCGGCTCCAGTCTCACTGCTGTGGCGTGCGTGGGCACGTAGCAGCTCACGGGGGTCACGTGAGACATAATCCGGCTCTGGTAGGGGTGCTGGCGGTGGGGCAGGCACCAGCTGCCGTGGTTGTGACAGCGGGCCAGCCGCCCAACTCGAGCGCGGTATCTGAGTGCTCGATCCAGCTCGAGGGCCCCCACCCAGCCAGATCTCTGGCCGTTGAGTGTCACGGCGGCCACTAGGCACAGACCCTCCACTGCCTGCCTGAAGCCACAGCAACTCCTGCTCAGCATCATCGCCACCCTGGCCTGCAGCAGAGCGCGGCCCACCACTGCGCGCCATGCCCGCCGGCCGCACATGTAGCATGGGTGCACTGACGCGGCTGCGGACGGCAGCAGCATGAGAGCTGTCGGGACTACCCTCGGCAACACTGCTGCTGGGACCCTGTGCCTGTCCCCCAGGCCTGCGCTGACGGGCGGGAGGTGGTAGGAATGCAGCCCCCGGCTCCTGTCTTGCAGGGGGCGCTACGGGGCGCGGTACCACAGGGACAGTGGGCGGGAGCAGGGAGGGCTTGTTTAGGAAGTTCAGGTACCGTGGGCCGACCTCGGCCCAGTCGTGCTGCTCGTGATGTGGCAGCTGGGCAGCCTCTCGTGTGACCATGGGCGGTCGTGTGGGTGGCGAAGCCCAGGGCCGTTCATGCGGCTGGTTCAAGCGTAGGCGAGCCATGCCACCACCTGCGGGGCTGGTTCCACCTGACCCTGCTGCTCCAGCGCCTGCCACACCGCTTCCCTTGGGGCCTTCCACCTGCACACCAAGCGGCTGCTCAGTGACCGCCTGCTGTGCAGCGGCGTGCATGCCGCCGCTGCCGCTGCCAAACTGCAGCCAGCTGGCCTGCTCCGCCTCCTGACGCACACTGGCAAGGACCGGCGAGACAGCTGCAGCCCTGCTGCCCAGAGCCTGTGCTGTTCCTGCAGCCGTTATGACGTCCTCAACGCTTTTGATTGGGGCTAGTGGCTGAGGACCACGATGCCCATGTGCACCTGCATGTGTCGCCCCTCCGAAAGCTGTCCCTGTGCCTGTCCCGCGCAGCATGGCTTCTGCAGCAGAGGCCCCTGCCCCTCGGCCCATGCCCCCATTATGCAGGTAGCCTGCCACCTGGCCCACATCTACAGTACTGCCGCGGTCCTCAAAGCTGTCAGTGGGCCCCACACGGCGTGGCATACCACCGGCTGGCTGGCCAGATGGACTGGTGCCATGTGCTGTTGAGCCGCTTTGAGGCGGTGCGCCCATGCCATAGCGCGGCCCTGAGCCCATGTCAGGGACCATCAGTTGAGGAGTGGTGGAGCCGCCTAGGCTTTTGGCGCCTGCCCCGGCCACAGCCGTGGACACATTGACTGGGGGCCACAAGCCGAGGCCCGGCTGCTCGGTATTCCTGGCGGCGGCAGCAGCAGCAGCAGCGGGGGGCTCTACCGCGCCGCCCTTCCCACCAAAGAAGCGTGAGAACAGGGACTTGGGCTGAGGTGCAGGCTCCTGCGCAACCACATGCGACCCGCTGCCCTCATCTGTCTCAGCATCGGAGCCCTGTTGGGGCCTGAAGGGCTCCACCACGCTAGCTGAGCGGCCATCAGGGGCCGACAGAGGCTCCTCATGAGCTGGCCGGCCCCGCCCAAACAGCCCCCGCAGCAGGCCGCCGATGCCGCCGTGCTTGGGCGTCTGGGCTGCTCCGGCGGGCGCTGGCGGCGCTGTGGGACCCCGTATGGGTGATCCCAAGGTGCTGCTCCCATCGCCTTCCAGTGCACTGCCCACGCCGGCAGTGGGCCCACCGGCACCTGCTGCCCAGTGTGGACTGGCAGCCAGTGCATTGTCTCCAGTGCCATGGCTGGCACCGTGCGCAGTGGGCGTGGAAGGGGAGGGCCCTTCCTCGCCCCATGCACTCGTGACCCGGCGGGAGAGGCCAGCCGGTGTGCCGTCTCCGTTGGCCGTACCTGCTGCAGAATTCACATGCCCAGCCTGGGAGTGGCCCGTAGACAACACAGTGGGCGCAGTGCCTGTGATGCGACGTGTGACGCTCGCGCCGGAGGAGGCGACCAGGTCCTTGCTGGCCAGGCGGGGCAGCAGCACTTGAGAGCCTGATGCACTCGCACCACCGACCTGCACGGCTGCTGCGTCGATGGCTTGAGGATGGGTGCTGCCAGACGATGTGTTGCGCGACACGGTCGCTGCGCTGGGTCGCAGGCCCGCAGGCCCAGATGCCGGGCCGATGGGGACTGATCCAGTAGCTGGCTCGCCCTCACGTGCTATGTCAGCGCTGCCAACGCTGGCGGAGCCAGAGCCTGAACTGACTGCTGCCGAGCCTGGCTTGTTGGGCCCACCAGCTGCTGCTGCCACACCGCCAACAACCGACGACCGGGACGTGGAGGGGGCCACCTTGCGGCCAGCCGCGTGCTGTTGTGCTGGCCCGTGTGGCGGAGGCGTCTTCGTACCATGTCCAGCGCCGGGCACTGGTGCGGCTGATGTGGGTGCGCCAGCAGTTGCCGCAGCACTGCCAGCCATCAGGGTTGTGGCCACCGCCGACAGCCGCTCGCGATCCACAGGGCCACGGACATGTGTTTGTGGGCCTCCGATCGCAGCGGCTGTGGGCACGCGCAAGCTGACGTGGCTGTCCATGTGCTCCAAGTCGTCTGTCTCAGACATGCTGCCTCCTGGCCCTGGCGGCTGCGGCATGGCAGCCGGGGTGGTTGCCCCCTGGTTGGTTGGGCTCACATCCCCCCATGCAACTACATGTGCCGCACGGCCAGGCGCAGCCGACGCCGCAGGGGCGGCTGACTGCGGCCCACCAGGAGCCATGCTTGTGCTGAGGCCAGGCACAGAGGCTCGCCGTGGCATCATGCCCTGGTGTGCCGTCACTGCATGCTCTGCAAGGTCCTTGGCCCCACGGGGACCGGGCTCTCCTGTAGATGCACGAGGCTGTCGTGGAGGTAGGCCTGCCAGGCTGCCAGCCTGCAGTGCACAAGCAGCTCCATGGGGTCAGCCAAACCAGCGCGCATAAACCATTATGTGCGCTGGACAAGAGGCAACACGGGTCAGAGCCAACACGGGTTAGAGCCGACATTGGTTCAAGCCAACATCGGCTTTTGTGGTGCGCTGACTTCTACAAGCACATGTTCTCAGTGCTCCACGCTGCACGGCAACAATGCTTGCCAGTACAGTAACACACCACACTGGTAGCAGCAACCCACCAGATGTGACCCGGATGATGCAGACGCTTCAGGGCCGGCACTGGCCCCCGCCTCCTGAGCGCCCCAGTTGCCAGTCGGCGCAGATGCTCTGAGTCCAGCAGCAGCAGCTGCAGCCCCACCAGTAAGAGCGGGTGCAGACGTGCGCAGCGCTGTGCCAGGCGGCGCTGCGGCGTTGTGTGGCAGGATGCTCTGATAGGCCTGGTGCATGGCCACGACTTGCTCCGCTAGCCCAACGCGTTGCTTGGTGCCAGACTCTGCTGTGGATGCCCGGGGCTGGCGTGGTGGGAGGCCCAAGCCCCTGGCGGGCCCAGGCCCTGATCCAGCCACTGCTGATGCTGTTGACCTCTCAAGGGCGCCAGATGCAGATGAACCATCTGCGGATGTCCCTGGAGCAGAGGGCCCGGCTGCACCTGACGTGCCAGCTGCAGCATCCTGAGGTAACAGCTCTTGGTAAGCATGGTGCACTGCCACCACGTGTTCTGCCAGGTCTGCGGTGAAGCGAGCAGGCCCCACGCCTGGCTTCTGCTTTCCGGTCACCTTTGGCCGTGGCATTAGGCTCAGCCCAAATCCGCCCTGCAAGTAGAGTGGGCGATGGAGCGAGTTAAGGAAGAACGGCGATGCAGACACAGGGTTGGAGAAGCATCTGAGAAAGCAGCAACGCATGGGCACGTCAATGTGGGCACAACCTACCGTCTTGGCTGCTGCGCCCTGCCCAGCAGCTGCGGATGCCTTGGCCAGGGCAGCGTCATCGTCCTCATCAGGCAGCGAGCTGCAAGAGCGTAAGTAAACGACAGATGGCGTTTGTAACAGCATGCCAAGAGGCGGTGGGGCGCCAGCAAGGCAGGTCACATGTGCATATACAACGAATCCAGCAGGCAAACGCACCCTGGCAGTACGGTTCCTGGGGCACCAAGCAATACAGCAAGCGCGCGTGGAATTGTGGGGCTCCTCAGGAGGTTGTCCAGCTGAGATGTAGGAGTGGTGTATGCTGGCAGATCGCCTGAGTCGAGAAGCACCTGCTCGCTGCCATCTAGGATCCAACCCATGGCGTGCAGTCGTGCATCAGCGGTGGGGAGAGCAGCAATGTGCGCAGCTTCAGCTGGGGAAAGTGGGACACCGTTCGCGATGGCAGCTGCAATCAGGTGCTGATCAGCTGACGGCAGGCGTGAGAGGTCCAAGTTGCTTGCAAGCATAGCGGTTGCGCGCTCCCCTGCAGTGGGCAGGGCCGCAATGAGCGCAGCCTCTTGTGCGGTGAGAGCTATGCCGGACGCAGCCGCAGCAGCCTGCATCTGGCTGGCAGTTACAGGGCCAGGAGCAGCCATGGCAGCCGACTGGGCCTGGGCTGCGCTGGACAAGGCTGCGGCGCGCTCCCCTGCAGTGGGCAGGGCCGCAATGCGCGCAGCCTCTTGTGCCGTGAGAGCTATGCCGGACGCAGCGGCAGCCGCCTGCATCTGGCTGGCAGTCACGGGGCCAGGAGCAGCCATGGCAGCAGACTGGGCCTGGGCTGCGCTGGCTAAGGCTGCGGCGCGCTCCCCTGCAGTGGGCAGGGCCGCAATGCGCGCAGCCTCTTGTGCCGTGAGAGCTATGCCGGACGCAGCAGCAGCCGCCTGCATCTGGCTGGCAGTCACAGGGCCAGGAGCAGCCATGGCAGCAGAATGGGCCTGGGCTGCGCTGACTAAGGCTGCGGCGCGCTCCCCTGCAGTGGGCAGGGCCGCAATGCGCGCAGCCTCTTGTGCCGTGAGAGCTATGCCGGACGCAGCGGCAGCCACCTGCATCTGGCTGGCAGTCACGGGGCCAGGAGCAGCCATGGCAGCAGAATGGGCCTGGGCTGCGCTGGACAAGGCTGCGGCGCGCTCCCCTGCAGTGGG
>BDCZ01000947.1:0-14773 GCA_001662365.1 Chlamydomonas applanata
ATCTGGTGGGGGTGCATTAGGTGGTGGCGGCGGGGGTGCGTCTGGTGGGGGTGCGCCTGGAGGTGGTGCGTCCGGGGGAGGTGCGTCTGGTGGTGGCGTGTCTGGTGGTGGTGTATCTGGTGGTGGCAGGTCTGGTGTCAGAGGCTCTGCCGACTCCGTCTGTGCGCGCACCCATTGATGACCACCTGCGCCTATGTCCAAGGCAGGATTTGCATGAACCATGAAGGACCGGACTCTCTTTTGAGTGCAGCAGCGCCTGGCCCTACCGTCATGCCCTGAGCACAAGTGTACGCAAGCTGTGCAAGGGGAGCTGGCAGCATGGCATGCAAGGCAAAGGCCAATCATGTGCGTGCATGCAGGGAGTCCATGTTGGTCAGCGTGCATGCCCCCATCCCACATGGTCGATGCAGCTAGAAGCAGTTGAACGCAAGATAATGCGTGCCGGGATGTATCATCTTTGTCCCTGATCGACCTGGAGCTGCATGCACTCGTTGCGTCCATTCGCTGGGAAGCAGCTCTCGACATACCTAGCGCTAAGACAACAGCGAATAGCAGCAGAGTGTTTGATCCTGCTGCATTGCGGACCATCCTGCTGCGCGCCAGGCCACACTGAAGTGTGCTGCTTATGGAGCTGTAGCCATTGATAATGGAAAGATGAGCTTGTAAGCAAGGACTCTTTTGTTCGTATTCATATACTAGCACAGCTTCAAGCTACAGCGGCAACCAAGTTGAACTGGGTTTGACCTTTGTTGGACTCATACCTCTGACTTTCGTAAACAGTACATGATTCGCACAGTGCTGATCGTGTCGTGGGCTTGACCGTGAACCTTGGCCGGTGTGACCAAGGAAGGGTGAAGGACTTGGGGGCACATACTGGCTCTTTACATGTTGATGGGCAGTGCTCTGCTACGTTCCACGTCCAGGCTGCAAATCACACACCTGCGTGCTTGACATGCTGCGTGGCTGCTGCAAGCCCCAGTGAAGGCACCCCCCTTTGCAGACCTTCTTCTGGTTGCAGCAGCGATAGCAAATTGCTCACCAGTTGCATGCCGCTGTGCGGCTGCGGCTGCGCAGCTGTGATGTTGCACTGCTGCATGTGCGCCCTACCTCCACAGCTCCAGTCTTGTCCCTGCTAGAAACTGGCATTCTTAGCCAGTCTCCCCTACCATCATGCCGGCCAGACCGAGCCTGCCGAAAGGCGGTCACTCATCGCTAGCTCAGTCACTTCATTTCTGCGCCATAGCAGCGGCGGTGGCATCCAGCGCTGGCTTGACCGCACGCGCCCAGTGGATGGTGTGCGCCACGACAGTCGCGATGCGGTCCTCCAGGCCCTGAGGTTGAAGCAAGCGTGCGCACGCCGCGGCGCAGATCCACATGTTTTCAAACTTCGTTCATCTGTACATCTCCTACCCTGCTACCAGATGCATGGCTGCACGCAGGGTGCATGCGCGCAAGGCCATGCTCCTCACCCATGCCGGGCCGCTGCAAACCTATACCGACACGGTAGCTGCATACAGCGCCATCAAGCTGAGCCTGCATTGTGGTCTTCAAACCAGGCAGTGTGGTCTTTCTTCCAGCCCTGCTCCCCACCTTATCAATGACATCGCCTGTCTCTCCGTCGAGGCCGCTGTTGGGCACAAAGCGGTTGATCTGCAGCCAAGCAGCCATGCCAGTCATCATCATTGTCCACACTAGGTTTTGAGCCAAACGGAACGTTATGAGCCAAGGTGGTGAGTGAGCCAAGCAGTTCAACCCTGGTTGGCTGCTGCGTTGGTACAGGACAGTAAGAGGCAACAGCCTGCCCACCCACCTGCAGATCACCAGGGAAGGGCGTCCACTGGATGTTTAAGAAGGTGGCAATGTTGCGCAGGTGGGCCTGCGCGCGCGCTGCACGGGCCAAGGCATGCAGACGCCAGCCAGCCATGGAAGCAGGCAAGCACGTCACACATCAGCCAGCAGATTGATTACATCAGGCAGTAGCTTGATCACATTGGCATCAGAGGTCAGCATCAGAGGTAGGTTGATCACGATGCAGCACCCAGCGCAAGCGCGCGGCACCTGGTATGGCTGTTGGGTCCGGTTCACCGACGGCGTCAGGGCCTGTGGACCCCGTGGGCAGTGCCAGTTGAACCCATCTCACGTGCATGGCGGTGAGCAGGAGGCAGCCTGCTGGGCGCAGGCGCTGCATGTGTCCGCACCCCCTCCCATGCCCCTCCCCTCACCTGTGCCTGCGCCGCCTCCAGCGCCAAGCACACAAGCTGGCTTGCCCATGAAGACGTTTGGGTTCTTGCTGCCCCTACACAAGGCAGCAGCAGCAGCAGTAGCAGCGGCGGCGGCGATAGAAAATTAAATCCCTGGCAGATGATGGGAAGGCCCACGTGCATATGATCTTTGCAAGCCAAGAGATGGCTGCATGCTTATGGACAGGCATGCCTGCAAGAATCCCAGCAACAGTGACCTAGCGTCATGCAGTCGCAAAGGCACCGAGGAGCAGCGCAGCGGCACACACATGTTCAAGCTGCTACGGTATGTTCTGTTGGCAGTCGTGGTGCACTGGCATTTGCAGGCAAGGTGGCATGGACCCATGCGCTGGTCAGTGGGCATTGCAGGCATCGCAGGGGGCATGCATGCAGCGTGTGCTGCAGGGGGCATGCAAGCACGCTGTACACACCAGTCCAGCGCAGTCTTGAGCACGGATGACACTGAGAAGTTGTACTCGGGGCACGCGAACACAATGGCATCTGCCTCTGCCACCTGCCGCCGCAGCTTGCGGATGGGCTCAGGCAGCGCTGAGTCATCGGACTTGCCCGCCCACAGATCATCCTGTGAGTGGGGCGCAGGGGACGAGCATGGCAGTTCAGTATAATATAATGGTGAGTGAGTGGCGTGTTGAACTGTTGCATGTTGGGTTGCTAGGAGCACGATCGAGCATGGCAGCAGCAGCATGGCAGCAGCAGCATGGCAGCGGTAGAATGGCAGCAGCAGCAAGGCATGTGAGGGACGAGCACAGTGATACAGACAGTGTGATACAGAGTGGTCTTGTGCAACACGATACCGTTGTGCAGCTACAGCGAACCAACGCTGCCCAATGGCCCCTGGATGCTAGCTAGGTGTAAGGGAAGCGCTGGCAAGCCTGACTTTGCAAGATTGCAAAACATGCGCCAGGCAGCTAGCGCACAGGCGGTGCGCACGCAGCTGGTCTTTCCCCCCCTCCCCCGCCCCCCGCCCGCCCCCAACACTCGCGCACGTTGTAGAGGGGCAGGCCCGACAGGTCCGCCATCTCAAAGCTCACACCAGGGGGCAGCCGGCGGCCGGCAGCACGCAGCAGGCCTGGGGGCGGGCAGGCACGACAATGCGTGCAGTAAAGGGACACCCCCAACCAAAGGCACGGGCGAAGAGAACGCAGGCTGCAAGTAATCCCGATGGGCAGAAGCCGTGGGCGGTAGTAGTCCATGGCCAGCGAGATTCTTGTGTGATTTGTGAGCCCTACCAGCCGCTGCGGCACATGTGCTGACAGGCATGCCTCCAACCATCACTTCAGCTTCAGCAAGAGCGCACACATGCCAACTGATATCAAATGAACAGCCCATACCTGTGTTAGTTGAGCCCTTGCGTAGGGAGCCGCTGATGCCCAGCAGCTTGAAGGGCGCGGGGGCGGCCGCGGCAGCAGCTGCTGATGCAGGGACCGTCGTGTGCATGCCGCGCATGAGGTGCAGGGAGGGCGGCAGCATGCCTGCTGGCCAGGCTGGTGCAGCGGGGCCGGGGCATGCGAGGCCGGTGCTCCGACGCGGCTCCTGCAGGGCTGCAGCAGCTGTCGATAGCGGGGCCGCTGCGTGTGCTGTGGCCGTGGCAGCAGGGCCAGGGCGCACCGAGCTCACGGACAGCATGCGCGCACCGCCTGCGGCTGCAGCACGCACCTGTGCGCACGGTGCAGAGAGAGCATGTTGTTCTGCTGAGCACTGGGAAAACACCTGGGAAATCACTGCAACCGATTTGTGCAGGTCGCGGCGTTCCGTCTCCATCAGCGCGTCAACGCAGGGCCCTGGGGGTGCGCTGGGGCTTGCAAGGTGGGTGCAAGCCGGGGGGTAATCCCAGACGATTGAAGGCGTCATAGATGCCAAGCGCAGCGTTGATCGTGCTTAAATGCAGCACAAATATCATGCATGCGTGCTGAAGACCGCACTGTGGAAGCGACCACGTTTCCAACCCACATGCCACCTTGAGAGGCGAAGCAGTGGAGCAGCAAGCTAACTATTTGCGGTACAATGCGCCCAGTTTTGAGCTGTTCTCTTGAATTCACAGTCTTGTTGCAATGCATGAAAAAACGCAGTATTAGTGGCATCCCCTGGACCCGCGCGCCTCAGCATCACTGTCAGCACTTGCCTGGGCTGTGGACCTGATCATCGATGTGAGCATCTTCTTGTTGATCACAGTGGGGTTTCGCCGATGCTCTGCCCGTGCGGATGTGGCGTAAATTGATGTTGGAGCACAGCTTGTTCCGAGCACAGGCGATGTGGCCAATGCAATCAAAAGCAGGGTCACACTTGAGCTCAGTGATTGTTTCAAACGCCATGTCAGCTGGCAGCAACAGCTGTCGCCTCCTCAGTCCATCCTGGAGCGTTATAAGCAGCAAGGTTTAAAAATCATATTGTTACAGCACTGCTCATCATGCTGGTTTGACGCTCGAGGCAGGGCACCACACAACAGTCGCAACTGCAAGCACGCACACCCTCCTCTGCTCCGCTCCCAATGGCACTGCTATCTGCAGTAGCCGGCCTGTTGTGCCACTCTGCCGTACGTGCTGCATGCTCGCTGCAGCACTGTGTACGGTGCACAGTGCACGGGCACAGTCGTCAACTCCTTTGCATTCGGCCCCAGGCAACGGCCTGCACGTAAAGGCACCGTCCAGGGTGCCAGGGGAAGCCACACACTAGCGCAGCTGCCGCCCCTGCAATTGTTGCAGCAATCAGTAGTACATCTCTGCAGCAATCGTTGCATGTGCCCATGTCTGATCTCTGATGGCTCCAATGGCTGGCTCATCACGTCATTAGTTGTCAGGTGCAGCCGCTAGGGCGGGCTTCAGCTTGCGTGCCCAGTCCACGGTGTGGGCGATGGTCGTGGCAATACGGTCCTCCAGAGCCTGTTCAGGCACAGCACTACTGCTCAGCACACTTCTCAACTCTTGACGCAAGCAGGCATGGATGGAGCAGCACCAGGAGCAGCACCACCTTGAGAATTTTCAGGTTTCAGGGTGTATGGATCCACGCCATGCCCTCAACCACCATGCCCAACGGCGAGGAGTTTTCGAGACACGTGATTGGCTTGGGGTCTAGGATGAAAAAGGGCGCTGGGTTCGTGTTCCTTGGCTGTTGTTCCGTGCCCAAGTATACACTAAGTATACGACAGCCCTCACCCACCTTGTCCACCACATCCCCAGTCTCCCCGTCGATGCCGCTGTTTGGGGAGTAGCGGTTGATCTGCAGCAGGCAGTGTGACGTGCAGATGCCAACTGGCTTGATTCATCACCGCTCACGAGTCATATGAGTTGCAGGTGAGTGTGCACGGGGCAGGCACACCTGGGCCAGGTCCATCCTGCACAAACTGAGCCCTGCCGCTGGCAGCAGCACGGCTGTTATATTCTGCATCTGCCCCTGCCACGCGGCCCCAGTCACGTGCCGCAGTGCTGTACCATCCCATCACAGCCACTGCAATTGGCAGTTCCGAGCTTCATGTTGGGGTCGAACCCCAGGTCAAACCCTCGCCTGGGCCCTGCAGCCTTAGTAAAGCGCTAGCCTGCCCTGACAATTCCCTGCGCATGTGGTGCAGCCCCTGCTCACCTGCACACTCTCGCCGGGCGAAGGCGCCCACAGGATGTTGAGCACCCAGGTGATGTTCCTCAGGTGCATCTGCGCGCGCGCTGCAGGTATGGCAGGATGCAGCCCGGCCCCAAGGCGAGGTGAAGCAGCAAAGGGACAGGACAGGACCTGTACACAGGTATTGTAATGCAGGCGTTGTACTACAGGTGCGGCAGGAGGTACGAGGGCAGCTAGCGGGGTGAGCAGCCACGCACAATCTCACACCTCAGGGATGGGGTCAGTTCCAACATGAAAGCATGCATGGGGTAGGTGTGGGCCCGTCCTGATGCATCATGCCTTCCACACGGCAGCTGGCACGCCCATCAGGTGCGGCCTACCGAGCACAGTCGCCTGCATCTGTGCGCATGCACTCCCTCTCTCAGCTCATTGCCCTGACCAGGGTGGGTCCCCATGATGACTCACCCCAACCCCGCACCTGTGCCCGCACCGCCGCCTGCGCCCAACACGCATGCAGCCTTGCCGCTGTAGACACACGGGTTCTTGCTGCCCCTGTGCACCAGCAGAGTGACACCCCAGACCACACGCTTCTCCATGAAGATGCCCCACCAGCAGGAGCAGGAGCAGGGAGAAGCCGGCTGGTCAGGCAATCCCATGCTCATAGCTACGGGTGCCGGCCTGAAGAGCCAACGAAGATGAAGCTGCTCCTGACCAGACAGCAGCAGCATGCAAGCAAGATATGCAGCGGCATGCAAGCACACTACACGCACCAGTCCAGCACATTCTTAAGCGCAGGCGTGACTGACGCGTTGTACTCGGGGCACGCGAACACGATGGCATCTGCCTCTGCCACCTGCCGCCGCAGCTTGCGGATGGGCTCAGGCAGCGCTGAGTCGTCGGACTTGCCCGCCCACAGGTCATCCTGTGATGAGTGTCCCCCCAGGAGAAGGGGGAAGGGGTCCACACAGCCGAGGTGAGGAAGGAACACGTGGCTGTGGAATGCTGTGCTACGGATCTGGCTTTACCTGGCTGTGAACAGGGCTGCAGTTGAAGGCGGGGCATGGGGAAATGCGGGGCAAGGCGGGTGGCAGGGCATGGGTGCCGACGGGGCGCGCCCAGCACCGCAACAGCGCGTGCACAGCGACAGCAATGACACATGGTGGCACAGTCACCGCCGTAATGATAGCACTGGTATACCCCAGGGTGGAACAGGGGAGGCGCTGACAGCGTGACTAGCAAGGCCTAGCCAGCCAGGCAGTGGACGCACGAGGCAGCTAGCGCACAGGCGGCGCGCACGCAGCTGGTCTCTCCCCCCCTCCCCCACCCCCCGCCCGCCCCCAACACTCGCGCACGTTGTAGAGGGGCAGGCCCGACAGGTCCGCCATCTCAAAGCTCACACCGGGGGGCAGCCGGCGGCCGGCAGCACGCAGCAGGCCTGGGGGCGGGCAGGCACAGGCCGAGGTGGGGGTGCAGAGATTTGTGTGTTGACAGATAGAAGCGTGCATCCAACAGAGTGAACAGACGATGCCTCCGTTGGCCTGCCAGCGTGGTGATGAATGCACTCAACTGCACGCCATATGCTGCATCAGCGTGTACCCGGATGCATATGGCCTGCCAAGCGTGCTTGCAGGTGTCAAGCGCTTGGAACCTTGGGCCCATCCTAAGCCAGCTGCAGGGGTGCAGACCCCGGCACATCGTCGAGCACAGGAAGGGCTGCAGATGTGCGGGCGCACGCATGCAGTGTGACGCCACACCTCCTCCCAATCGAGCAAGACACATATGTGCCATTGAACTCAGCTGAATAGCCCACACCTGTGTTGGCAGAGCCCTTGCGTAGGGAGCCGCTGATGCCCAGCAGCTTAATGGGCATGACAGGGGCGGCCGCGGCAGCAACCACCCTTCTGCTGTGGCTGCCTCGGCTGGGCACGCGAGCCACGATGGCAGGGGCGAATGCATGCTGCGAGCAGGCAACACCATCATCCAGCACGTGGGCTGCATTGCAATGTGTGCAGCTGTGCACAGTCGCAGTCTAGTCAACATGCGATGGGTGCCGCTGCATGGCAGTAGCATGCTTGTGCGCAGCAGCCTCATGAACAACGTGACTCGACAATCAATTTCATCTGGTTTATAATCACTGTCCCTAATCGTGATGCCACTTCCACCTCCAACCCTAGTCTTGATGCACATGATGCATGCAAGTAGCCCCTGTCGTCAACCATGATTGTCATACGGGCATGATCATGACAAGCAATTCAAGCGGCCACACACAAAAACCATCACTAAATGACATCCGGTATCTGGCTCACTGTGCTGCTCCGAGACTCCTTCAACACTGTGTAGCCTGCATAAGTACAAGCGGACAGCATTTGTTACGACTGTTGCCCGCGAGTACAGGTTCTAGTACGGATCAGGATGGACAGAGTGTGCGCAAGGGCAGTGGAAATGCGATTGCGCATACAGTTCTCCATCGGCGCTGCTTGTTGATGAACCCCATGTGTGACGCTGTGTGCATTGCTTGCATGCAGTTGCTTGGCGCTGGTGGCCACTTCATTGAGGGGGCGAGGCACCTGGCGCACGGAAACAGCGCACAGGTGAGTCCACCGTAACGCATCTGTCACATTCATTTTAAAGTTTTCTGGCACGCGCATGCGCTTCATTGACGATGTCAAACTATACAGCATCTATGCACCCCTCACAGCAGCGAGCAGCCACATGGCAGATCTTGACAGCCCGTGTAGGACCAGCTACCAAGCTCTTTCACGATGATTCCACGGCATCCCCGCTCATACAACGATCCGTCTTTGTGCTTGCCTTTACTTTGGGGAAACGAAACCTTATTGGTCATACCTTGCCAGTACTAGGAACTGCATGATGTTCACATTGAGCTGATACGGCAGCAGGCAGCAGAGTCACATTGCGATCTCATTGCCTCTTCTGCAATGGCATTTGGACGTCAGGAACCTGTTGCATGAGTTGACCGCGCATGGGCTCCATACTGTGCGCATGTATGCATAGCCCCCGCAACCTCGTCTTGCATGCAATGCTACTTCCAGGAGGGGTGGAGCAGCCAGGAAGCATCAAGGCACAGGGAGGAGGAGGGGCTCGACAACTCCTGGCGTGCAGAGTCCACACAGTAAGGACTGCCAGGGGCCAGACACACAGAAACACGACGGCGTAGATAGTCAGGGAGGCCACACAGATGACGGGGCGGATGCAGGCACGGGCTACTCCGTTGGTTCTTGCTGTGCTGCTACTCACGCCAGTGAATTGGGCAGGCCCTGCGGGTGTGGGTGGCGGGCATGGGCCTATCGTGGTTGCTGGGGGGCCAGCGGCATCATCGCCCCCATCGCCCATACGTCCATCACCACCGGCACCCCCACCCAACCCCCCACCAAACCCGCTGGATGCGATCGGAGCACGCATAACATCGATGGAGCAGACGGTGGGTCACTGCAGCTCAACGTCACCTCGCTGATGTTAGCTTTGGTCACGATTTGCCTATGATCCACATGTGCATGCCTCGAGTACATCAAACTGTGCAGTACTAGTTCCTATCTCTGCCTTCACCTCTGCCTGAGCTCTGCCTTGTGTAATGTTGCTATGATGCTGCAACCGCACCTGCAGATCCAGGCCCTCACGATCGCCATGATGGCTTCATTCCAGGCGGCAAACATGTCATTATACGCAGTGCATGGTTCGTTGACTGCCACCATCCAGTCCGTCAACACGTCACTCAGTGCAGCGATCGCGGACACCAAGAGCTCGCTCATCAACCAGCTGACAGATACCAAAGTGACGCTTAACACTGCGATAACTGCAGCGGCCGCTGCCCTGACAGCCTCCATCCAGGCTTCCACTTCATCACTGGCTGAGGGACATGTGGCGCTAGCCTCACAGCTCACAGGCGTGCAGACAGCTCTGTCGGTGCGTCCGTCTGTAGGCCTTCATTCATCCTCAGTTTGCCAGTCCGCCAATATGCATACCCTACACAGCTGCAGCTGCTGTGCTGCTGCAAACATAGGCCCTGGCAGCGTGATTGTGCCCTTGCAAGACATCGCCATCAATTTGGAAGAGCCAGCAGATCCCGCTGTCGCTTGCACACGTATGCGCGCACGCAGGCACGCATCGACAACACCACTGGCTATGTGCGCACCCAGCTCAGTGCCCAGGTTGAGGCATCCCGTCTGAGTCTGCAGGTGTGCTGTGTGGATCGCTTGGATGGCATCATAGCATATACAAGCGGCATGCCTGGCTAGCCACGACCCAGGCAGCTTCATCCCACGGATGTGCCTGGCTTCATGCCCATGGATATCAGCTTGTCTGCTGGTGAAAATGGCAGGCCAATGATCCATGAAGATGATCAACTGGAGTCGCAGTGCAGCTGTTGGTGGAGCACTGACCCTAAGGATTGTGGCCTGGGGTGTGGTTATGTTCATTGCGGCCGCAGAGTCGCATTGACAGTGACACCACGGGCCTGAGCAGCCAGATTACTGCACAGCTGCAGGCCACTGTCAACACACTGCAGGTATGGTGCAGCGCTGTAGGTGCTTGCTCATGGTTGGGCCTGGTGCGCGCAGCTGGTGGGCATGTAAACAAGGCTCATTGGTGGCACATCGATGTGTTCGTGGGCATTAGATCCACTGCCCGTTGCCTCAGCAATGCCACTGTCCCATGCGTTGCAGGCATCAATCCAGCAGACCAGCAGCCTGGTCAACACAAGCGCCCCTGGCATCACCACCAGTCTGTCAGTGCTGGTGACTGCTGGCACCGGCGAGCCGGTCAAAGTGGAGAACAGCGAGTATACGCTGAGCGATGGCCAGCTGCTTGTCCCTCGCTCCAGCGCGCTCATCGTGCTGTCCAACAATCGGACAGTTGAGGTGCCGGTGCGCAGGTGAGATGGCTGTAGGATCTGACAACAAGACGTACTGATCTGGCCAGTGGCAATTTGTGCATGCTCGATCCTTTCAGTAATCGGGTCAAGGAGTGCAATTAACCATCTGTAAGAACTGCACACCTTCTTGTGGTTTGTGCCCCGCAGTGCTCAGTACAAGGGCATGCGCCTGACATACTCACCTCTGCTGAGTACTGAGGCGCTCATGGAGATGAACTACCTGGTGTTCACGTGAGTGTGAGCAATCGGATGGTGTGTGCCGAAGTCTCTCAGCAGATCTGGTGAAGAGCACTCGGACGCTGCAAGATCTCTGCACAGACTGGCTCTCACTGGCTACACACGCGTTCGGGGATGCCAACACTGATGTTACAATGCTTTTGGGCTGCGATCCACCTGCAGTACCGGTGAAAGTGAGACCGCGACTGAGCTGCTGGTCAAGGTGGATGCGGTGGCTCGCATCCCAGATTTTGATGCGCCCTTTGGCAGCGTGGTCAAGATCTACACGCCACTAGGACCCATCACGATCTCAGATGTGGACGTCATTGAATTTGGTGTGACCACAAGCACAGCTTTTGCGGACATGGGCTTTGTGACAACTGAGGTCAGCCCCACACGCCGCAGGCTGCTGGCTGGTGGCCAGGTCAAGGTTGATGGTGAGTATTATTTCACACGGCCTTGTTTGCCTGTGTTGTGTACGTACGTCCATCAGCATTAACAGCAGCACTCCCTGGATCAGCCCATCCAACATGCAATACATCTCATGCCATCAACACAGCATGATCAACCTGCTCACATCTGGTCAAAGCTGCCTGCCCGCTCAGGTCTGTTCAACTACCTGGACACGTCAGCTGAGATGCCAGTCAACCTATGGGACTACAGGGATCTGGAGGGCAGCTTCCAAGGGGCAGCCACACGTGCACACAATGGCAAGGGCATCGTGGCCAAGGCCAATGGAGTGCGTGGCAGTGTGCGGTTGCTCAGCATTGCAATGCCTCAGCAAAGCTCAGTCATTCAGATGCTCTTTCCTCGCTGCATGGTTTGTCATTCTGCGCATTTGGTGCATTCAGTGTACTCATGCCCTGCAGTGTGAGAGACGTGCACCTGCACCACCCTGCTGGTCCGTTCACCTCGCAGGGCTCTGCATCAGCAGAATCTGTGCTCATGGCCAACTGGGCCGCGTGGAAAAAGGTGTTTTACGCGGCGGACTCCATCACCCTCAAAACCTCTGGTAAGAAGCCGGCACTATCTACCTGCATGGCTTGATCATGCCCAGCTGCAGGTACTTGCGCACGTGCTCAGCCGAGCTGCGATGACAGCTCCAGCGGCAGGCTAGCTATCAACAAGTGGGCCCTGACAGCTGCCAATTTCAGCCGTCCGTGTTGGCTCCAAGCGGGCTGCTGAGGCATAGGGTAATGATGCCTACACATCACTGCTGGTCCCTGGCTGCTGGGGCTCACAGAGAGAGCGGAACAGTGACAGGGAACTGTCACGTACTTGGGCTCACAGGTGCCAAAGCAGAGCAGCTGCGCTACAAGGCCTTCAAGGCCAACCTGGCTTTGCTGCTGGAGCGCAATGACCCTGTGACGGTCAGGTAGGCATACCTCCAAACACAAAGGGAGGGGGGGGAGGGCCGCAGCGCACCCCACAACATGCATCTTGCCAGGATTCTTGGATTGATGCACTCGTACACCTCAGCCCATCACCAGAATGATGAGTTGGGGCACCCACAGCCTCCCGGTCTGGTGCTGCAGGATGAACCATTCAGGTGCAGCATCACCCTCCTGGTCTGGGGCTGCCTCGATGGTGTTTAATATGCTGACTGGAAGCTTGCCTGTGTCTACACGCGTGCCCTGCAGCACCTTCCTGACCACAGGCAATGCGTTCATGGACGCGGATACGGATGATGTCAACACAGCCTTCCGGTTCAACAGCCTGAAAGCCGTCTTCAATTCCACGGGGCTGCCTGCTCTGCGGGTGGGTGGTCCAAAATTTGTTCAACGCGCTGTTGCAGCTGGGGCAGGCCTGCGCCCGCTTTTATCATCCCGGCTCCCTCTTTCCTAGCGTATGCTTGCACAGCCCCAGCTGCACTGCATGTATTTGTCTGCTGCCTGCTCTGCACACCTGGCACGTGCAGCTGCCTTCAGCTGCATCTCTGGCTAGGTTCGTAGCACAAGTTATGTGCATGCCACCATGGCAAGCACATCGCAGGCTAAGGCCCGGCCTGTACACCGCCGCGCACGTTCCCTGGCCCAGGCGCCAGCCAAGTTCAGCTGGCTCACAGCTGGCAAGGTAAGGAGGCCATGCACCTGCCCACCACTTCTGTAAGGCTACATGTTCCTAGCGCAGGCATCTGCCTGGCTGAGGAACAGGCCATCCGGTTGGATATACTCATTCGCACACCCGTGAGCTTAGTGTATGGGGCCAAGGGCTCTGGTCCTGCTGTCAAGGAAAGTTAGTGCATGCCCCCCTTTCGCCTCCTCCCCAACTCCCCCCTCCCTCCAGCTCCCCCCTCCCCTTTCGCATCCTGCCCTCCCTGCCCCCCAGTGGCACACCCATGTAGTGAACCCAGCCATCGCGCCAGCCCCTCCGCCCTGCTGCCACACTTGTGCTGCCACCATGTTCACGCATGGCTGATCCCTCACCTCAACACTCCCTACTCCCCCATCTCACAGGTCACAACGCCCCGCCACCAGCGCGATTGCGGCTGCTGCTGGGCCTTTGCAGCCACATCCGTTGTGGAGTCGGCTGTGCTGCGTGCCAAGGGATGGACCGGTGACCAGGTCCGGCTGAGCTACTCGCAGACCGCGTTCTGCTGCTCGCGCACTGGCTTTGCCAATGGTTTCTACGATGCCTGCCAGGACTCTGTTGGCTGCCAGGTGCGTGGCCGTTAGTTCCATCCAGCGGCTTGTCAACAACTCGTCAACAACAAGCGCATAGCGAAGTAATGGCAAGCATGTGTGTTGAGCCTCTCAGCCCCCTGCCCCCTTCCTAGTTGGGGTGACGATCTGGCAAATGACTGCAGAACCCCTGAAAGTTGCACGTTTGCTGAGCTCAACTGGGTGATTTGCACGAAGCACCACGCACCCGGAGCTAGCCATGTGTGCGCGCTTGCATGCCTGACCACTGAGTGTCCAGGCTGTGTTCTGTGCACAAAGGTTTGCACATGCTCTGCCGTTGCCGCTGCTGCCCCTGCTGCTCTGCAGGGCGGCCTGAGCACGGACGCATTTGATTACGCAGCCGCTGTGGGCCTGGCGGACGAAAGCAGCACGTGGGCGCTCGACTTTGGGACCGCGTCAGACTTCACTTCATGTGACACCAGCATCTTCTCAGCTTCCTTTCACCCCCCGGCCGCTCAGCCATACATGCGGCTGGCTGCGTCATACAACGCAGTGTGTGACAGTGAGGAGCTGGTGAAGCAAGAGGTGGCCAACGTGGGTCCCGTGATGGTCTACATGGAGGTGAGAGCGGGTGGGGTTGAGGAGGTGAACGGTCCTGCGGAGAATATGAACGGTCCTGGCATGTCTGCCACCCGTACTCCGCGCAAGACAGGGCACAGTTGGGTGGAGTTCGTGTACACGGGGCCGGTCGGCAGCGTACGGTCAAAAAGGGGGTTTGCCATGAGCTCGTGATGCTGTGTGATGGGCTTTGCATGCTGGATTCATGGGAAGCTGTGCTGAGTGCGTCCCGTCCTTCCCTGCCCCACTGCTGGCCGCCCGACTGCAGACCAACAACGACTTCCTCCTGTATGGTGGTGGGATCTATAAATCCTCCACCTGCGGCACCAATGTGAACCACGCCATGGTCATTGTGGGTTATGATACCACTGACCCACTCAATCGCTTCTGGATCGTGAAGAACAGCTGGGGCACGGGCTGGGGGATCCAGCCACCTGGGGCCACCACCAAGGGCTATGCATATGTGGCAATGGATGGCACAGTGGCCGGTATGTGTGGCATCACTCAGTGCGTCGCGTCTGTGAACCCAGCCCTGGCAAAGGATCTGTCGTTCACTCCTCCCTCCCCCCCACGCCCACCACCTCCGTCACCTCCTCGTCCCAGACCCCCCTCCC
>BDCZ01000949.1:0-10005 GCA_001662365.1 Chlamydomonas applanata
GGGGTGGGGTGGGGGTGGGTGGGTGGGGGGTGCGGGGACGCTGAAGAGGGGACACAAGGGGGAGGGGGTGGGCGTGGGTGGGAGATGGAAGGGCTCTGTGCCGGTCGGCGTGCCTTGGCGGGGTGTGCCTTGGCGGGGTGTGCCTGGGCTGGCGGCTGCTGGCAGCCGTGTGCATGTTTACTTCCAACCACTTGTCCCTGTTCCTGCATCCAACGTGGCTCTGAACCCCTGCGCTCGCTGTGCGGTGCTGCGCTGCAGAGTGGGGTGAGCAGGGCTACATCCGGCTGAGGGCGGGGGTGCAGGCCAAGGAGGGGCTGTGCGGCATCGCTATGGCGGCGTCATACCCCACCAAGACGGTGGGTGCGCGCACGCTTGTCGCCCCCGGCGTCTTGCGGCCTGTAGTAGCTGTGTGCGCACACTTTGCGGCGTTGGCCTGCCCTGGCCTTGGCCTTGGGCTGCGCCCTGCGCTGCCGCGTGCGCCAGGCAGGCACAGCTGTGAGGCTGACTGGCACCTTGCGGGTGTAGGTGCAGGTGCATGGCCCGACGGCGTGAGCAGCCAGGCAGGAGCCACACACACTCTGAAGGGGCTGCTCGTCAAGAGTTGCCGTCTGAAATGCCGGGCACAGGCCCGACGCGTGTGCAGGCGCTGACCTGCATATACTGCCCGCCCCCCCCACACACACACCAGGGCCCCAACCCCCCCAAGCCCGGCCCCGACCCTGGCCCCGACCCCGGCCCCTCCCCCAAGCCTCCCAAGCCGCAGCCCGTCAAGTGCGACGACACGAGCGAGTGCCCGGCGGGTGGGTGCACGAGTCATTGGTGCAAAGTGGTTGATACAATGGCCCGAAGCTGCCGGGGCTATCTGCGGGGCTGTATGGCACTGGCTCGTGGGTGCGGGCGGGGCTGTCCGGGGTCCGGGGCGTCGGTGTTGTGTTGTGTTGTGCTCCGTCGCGTGTGTGCGCGTTCTCCTGCCTGCCGTGTGGATGGGGCTAGACCCATGCGGCCCCTGGGGCAGCACAGCTGGGGCGGGTGAAGCAGGCTTAGTGAGCCCAGCCGCCTGGTTGTTGTTGTTGGCACAGCTGGTGTGGTGGCCCCTGGGACACTCAGACCTCAGAACGCCTCCTCCTGATTCCTTTGCCTGGCCCTTTGCAGCCCTCCGCGCCGGCCCCGCCACACTCCCTGAACCCTCAGCCCTGAAGAGCTGGAATCCTAAACTCTGACACCACCACCGCCACGCGCACACTCCCTTGCCCCGTGTGCGCGCAGGCACCACGTGCTGCTGCGTGACCGAGTTCCTGAACATGTGCCTGCAGTGGGGGTGCTGCCCCATTGAGGCCGCGGTGTGCTGCGAGGACCACCAGCACTGCTGCCCGCCCACGCTGCCCGTGTGCGACACGCAGGGCGGGCGGTGCATGCCCCAGGCAGGGGCGCCCGCGGCGCTCGCCATGCCGTGGCTTGACCGGCAGCCGGCACGCCGCACGTGGGGGGTGCTGGACGGCCTGTTCATGCGGGGGGCTGGCAAGCAGCCCCAGTCTTCGCAGGCGGCGGCTGGGGGCAAGAAGCAGAAGAGTGTGCTGGTGGTGGCCTGAGCTCAGTGAGCTCAGTGAGTTCCTGAGTCCGTGAGCTCTGAGGTTCCTGCAGGTGGCCGGCCCGCTGCTGTACGCGGTGGGCTCCGGGGCGGCCTGGTGTGGTGCCCACCCGGGTCCTTTGGCTTGCTTGGCTGCGTTGGGGCTGCCTAGGCGCCTCATAACTGTCTTTTTGAAGTAGCGGTGTACTCTGTACCAACAGCTCACCCTCGGACCCCGTGACCCCCCATAATACCCGCGTGGGCGGTATGTCTGTTTCTTTCTCCTGTGTTTGTGGTGCTCGTGCTGTTTGCGCCGTGAACCCGACCACTCTGTATGACAGCGGCAGCAGCTCTACCCGGATGCTCCCCATTACAGGGGGTTGACCCCCTGTACAGGGGGTTAATTCATGCTGAACATGGGACAGGATGTGAAGTGGTGATCGTGATCCTCGCGTGTGAAGGGGCAGGCAGTAAGGGCGTGTAGATGTGCAGCACCGGCCTGGCCGTGGGCCAGCCGGCCACCATGTGCCAATGGCGGGCACGGCAGCAGGTTGGTGCGTGCTGTGCTCCTGTGCATGTGTGTATGCTGCGGTGGCGGTGGCCGTGGCGTACTGGCTAGGACACGGGGTGTGTGCCTGTGGCCCAGCCCTTGCATGTGTGCAACAACATCGTGCAGGCCATGCGCGCCCCCTGTCCGTGTCTTCCCCTCATCGCCCATGTCTCATGGGAACCTACCCCACTGCACTGCACTGCTCCAGAATATATCTCCTGACGCCAACAGCGCGCAAGGGCGCGGTATACGCCCCGCGCTTGGTCTTGTTACCGCTTGTTTAGGCCAGCCGCGCCTGTTTTGGCCAGCCGCGCCTGTTTTGGCCGGGCGCGGCTGCTTGCCGACCACAGGCTCGTGTTTGCTTTGTACGTGCCAGCTCTTGCAACTCACAGGGGTAGTAGGGATGTTTGTTTGTTTTCTGTGTTCCGCGTTTAGCGTCCACCTCCTGCCTGGTATAGCTCGTATGCCACGAGGGGTTGGCTGCTGTTTGCTTGGTTACACCCTGCCGCTGGCTGCCCGCGTGCAGCGCGGGGGCAGTGTGTGTACCTGTGTATGTGCCTGTAACATATGCCTCAGATGACTCTCGCTCCTCTGCTGCTGCTTCTGCTGATGGTGCACGAAGCAGGCAGCCTCATGCAGCCACGCCTCATGCAGCCACATACAGCAGCAGCAGCAGCAACAAAAACTTTGGATCCAGCCCGGGCAGTGCCCTTGCGAGACATGCACTGCGGGCGAGGGAGTTTGATGCAGACTAGACTCGTACGACAGGCTTTGCGACGCAGACCCACTGACTACAGTCAAAGTGGTGTCCCCTGCCCCAGCGCTTCCAGCCCATGCTGTGGTCCGTTCAACTGTTCGTCAAACTTGCATCACACCAGGTGGGGTGCCCATTCTGGAGCGCTGAAGTGTGCCGCAGACAGCTGTAGTGTACCGCAGACAGCTGTAATGTACCGCAGACAGCTGCAGTGTACCGCAGACAGCTGTAGTGTACCGCAGACAGCTGTAGTGTACCGCAGACAGCTGTCCATGCATGGCTGGGCCACAAGGGCGGGTGAATGTCTGCTGCACATGGCGTCCCATGCCAGCTAGGAAGGGGCGGAGGAGCAGGAAGAATGCAGATGGGGCAGGGAACAGGTGGGGGCCAGGAAACAAAAAGAGGTACGAGTTACAAGTACAAATCCACAGTTCACCGTACAAAGGTACAGCAGGGTCAGAGGTAACCTGACACCTGAAAGGTACAGTAGGGCCAGACGGGCCTCATGCACCATGGCAACAGTACGCGACGCAGATGGACAACAACACAACACCCACAAATGCCAGCACACAGAACCAGCTAGAAAGGGAAAGGGAAGCAGTCCTGTGTGCATGCACCACATTGTACACTCACCAACAGCAATGCTGCAACTCAACAGTCAACACGGTTTTGCACCCAACACGGGTCCTGTCTCAGAAGCGGCTGCTGCGAGGGGCCAGCTCGCTGCACCCCGCCAAAACACACACACCAAACCCACATGTAAGTCGCTGCTGCATTCCGTGGAAAAACGCACACCAAACGCACAGGTAACTTGCCGCATCCCGCCAAAACACACACACACACTGCACCCACATGTAACGCGCTGCTGACTCGTTCCAAAACACGCACTCAGAACCCACATACAGCTACTTCAGGTGCAATACAGGTGGCCCGTGCAAGCGGCCCAACGTCCAACACACACCTCCAAATGATGCGTTGGGGGCTTGCAGTAGCCACCTGGCACATGCCCACAGTCACACTCACAGTCACAGGCACGACCGCTCTGGAACCCACAAACGCAACGCATCTGGCCACAGGCCCTCTCCATCACTCATCTAAGCAAGGGAGGGGAGGGCCAAACGCAAGCCAGCTCAAACGGGGAGGCACGCGCGCATGCACAGCAAGGCACGGGACGAGTCTGACATGTGAAAGCGTAGAGATCGGATATCAATGGGTGGTCACCACCATGCAGATTTATCATCAGCTTGCAGCCCACCGTCACCTGTTCAAACTCCAGGTGGAGACGCCTGGTGTTGAGCTGCTGAGCACACAGCTACCAACAGAGACTGGAATGTGCAGCGCACGCAACCACACTTGCACCCAGCAGCATAGACGCCAGGTGCCACCTGGCCCGGCTCCTTGTGTTTGTTTCCGGCCAACAACCGCGCGCTGACACACACAGACAGTCTGTCATTGGCTCCGCCACCTGGTCGTGCACACCGAGCATCAAACGCCACACTGACCCACCACACCTGGCACCCTTGGGTTGTACTGCCCAGTGCATGGACTTGTTCTGCCACATGCCGCCTCTGCCACAGTGCCGCCTGTCACAGCCAGTCCTGCACAGGCCAGGATAGACTGGGCACCGGCAAATGTATCATAAGAAGGGAGGCTACCGGATGCATGCTGTACCACCATGAATGTTGTGCCGGAGGCCGCCGGGGCCGGCAGCCGTACCACTGCGCGCGGAAAGCATACAACTACGTTCTGACTCCAGCCCTCAGCTGGGGCACGGCAACTTACTCCACACCAGCTCCAAAATCTGGTGCAAAAGACACGTGAACCGGCATCCCTCCCTCCTGCTCCACTCCTTTTGCTCCCCACCACTGGCGGCTGCCCGTTGTTGTTCGTAGCGCCAGTCCAGCATGTACACATGCACCTCGTTCCAAAACTTTTGTGAATTGGAGCCATGGCTCCGATCCTTCCAATCCACCAGTTGACATGCATCTCCTCCTCTTTTGCAACCCCTCTTCCAACATCAAGACGTGACATACCAACCACTCTGAAGTGCAATCCAACCTCCAGTCACCAGCCATCAACAACCACCTTCCACTCGCACTATGAGTACCATGAATGCGCTGCGTCTCCCTGTCTTCCCTCATGTGTCCAAAATGTTGTGTGGGAACACATGCCTGCTAGAATGCACGCAACAAAGGAAAAGGCAAGCGAGGCCACACCTTAACCGGTGCTGGCCCCGCACCCACCCCACCCCACACCCAGCCCTACACAAGCTGCACCTCACCCGCCCCCACCACCCGCCCACCCCTCGGCGGCTAACAAAACACCGCTGCACAAAACAGGGGCAGGGTGCTACCATATGATACTGGATGGGCGGGGCACGTGTGCAAACACGCTGCTGGTGCCCGACCAAAAGTCCAAACCCTCCGCTTGGGCCCTCATTATACGTGAACCATGCTGTTTCAAACTCAGGGACAAAACACGACGTGGCGCCTGCTGACCACCAAACCACCGCTCCATGCCACCCCACGCTCATGCATGCAACCTGACCATTCAACTCCATACCACGTCACGAGTTTCAACGACCGACTGCCTGCAGCGCACGCCACTGGCTGGCGGCCCGCTCAGCAAGTCCCTCTGCTTCCAAAAACGGGGCGGCTGCGCCCAGGCCTGGCACAGAGGAGTGACTCACAGGGGGTCCAGCAGGTCCTCTGACTCAGCAAACTGCAGCCCGCCCCAGGCCGCCCCCGTACCGCCCTCGCCGTCCACCTGTACCGCACCCTCCAGCGAGCCCAGGCGGTACAGGTCAGTACAGGCCGCCGCGGGGGCGTGCGCTGCGGTCGCCGCAGCTGCACCTGGCGCGGCCAGCGCCCAGAGCGCGGCAAAGGCCCCTGTGGCGTTGTACGCCGCGGGCTGGATGCACGGCCGCAGAGACGCGCGGCTGGATGCGATACTGCTTCGGCCGCTGCCGCCCGTCTGCATCTGTACCTCCTCAGACCACCTGGGCGTACTGCCTGTACTGCCCAGCGCGTCCTTGTACTGCCCGGGCCCGTGCAGCTGCAGCGGCGGCGGCAGCGCGGCCTCCGGTGCAGCCACGGTCATGTGCATGCGGGCGGGCCGGTTGGTGGGTGTGGTGCGGGGGCTCACCAGTTTGGGGAGCGCGCCGCCGCTGCCGCTGGCCTGCGCCGCCTGTACCGCCTGCCACTGAGATGAGAGAGTGAGGTACGTTCCGCTGGTAGTCTGCGCCTCATGGGCGCCCCGTGGCTGAGTGCGGGACGCAGTACGTACAGCCCCCAGTGCAGGCGCGAGTGCATTGATCGCTGCACCCAGCTGCCTCATGCCCCATGGGTCACTTCCTGTCCGGGCCAGTGTCCGCATGGGCGCGCTGCAGCCGGGGGCTGCAATGCCTGACAGCCGTGAAGGGGTGGTGCGGCGGGGCGCTGCCGGGCCGCAGTGGGGCACCGCCACAGCGCCCAGCCCACATCCACCACGAGGGCCGGCTGCTGCTGCCCCTGCATCACCCCCTTTGCTGCCCCCCTCCCCGTCCCCCATGCCCAGCAGCTGCTCGTGGCTGAAGGCCGAGGACGACCGTTCATGCGGCGCATGGCTTGGCGGCTGGTGGTGGGCCAGGGCAGCGGCCACTTCAGTTTCAGAGGATACTGACAGAGTCTGAGCCTCTACCAGCTCTGCCCATGCTCCTGCTGCCGCTGCATCCTCCTCCCCCTCCTCCTCCCTCTCCTCATTGGAATCTTCGGTGCCCACCCCGCTGCTGCTGCCCGCCCCATGCCCCTCCTCCGCCTGCCCCCCAGCACCCACCACCGGCCCGCTGTTGCGGCAGCCGCCCAGCCCGGCAGCCACCTGCAGCAAGGGGTCCGCGGCAGCGAGCTGCACGCACGCGGCCTCGCCCGCGCATCCGCACGCCCCCGCGCACGCGCAGTATGCTCCGGCAGCCTGGTAGCTGAACGGACCATCTGGTCCGTTTAGCTCACTTGTTGCTGACTCAGCGGCAGCCGCCCACATGTCCTGCTGATCCGTAGCATCATCGTCGTCGTCACTGTCCTCACCGCAAGGGGTCGTGCAGACCGCCAGCAGCGCGGCAGGCGGTACAGGAGAGTACGGCCGTACCGGCGCCCCGATGCCGCTGCCTGCCCGCAGTAGCAGCCGAGGCAGGCGCACTGAGCCGCTGCCACCGGCAAAGCAGCCGCTGGCACCAAAATCAAGTTTGGAGGCGTCCTGCGCATGGCCCTGCCCCTGCCCTGCCATGGGTGAATCGTGGCAGCAGTCGAGTGGCATGGGCGCGGACGCGGCAGACACCATGACGTCCAGATCAGGCCCGCCAGCAGTCACGGCCCAGCCGGCTCCTGGGGGGTTGCCCAAGCAGGACATGGCCCACAGTTCTGCTAACTGGTCAACCTCATCCTCGTCCTCATTCTCCCCCACCAGCATCCCCATTGCGTGGGAGGTGTCACCCCCCCGTGCATCTACAACCACCATGCCGGTGCTGGCCTTCTGGGGGGCCATGGCCTGATGAGGCACCAGCCCAGTGTCTGAGTCAGCGCCCAGGGCCTCCGCCATGGCAGTAGCAGAGGCGGGGCGGGCGGCACCATGCATGGAGCCACCCAGTGTGCGGTTATGGGCGCTGGCAGTAGTGCTGGGCGCTGTCTGGGTTGTGCGGCGGCTGCAAGTGGACGGTGTGCTGACGGGGCAGGAGAGGGCGGGCGCCTGCAACACAGCGATGCGCCCACTGAAGGCGCCACGCAGCTCAGGCTGGGATGCACGCTCTTCAGCTGCACGGCCGCCACACGGCATGGGGATGGTCTCATGCGTGCCGGCGTGTGCGGATGGCACGCTGCTCATGCGGGCGAGTGGTCGGGCATGTGAGTTGGTGCACACCCAGCTGCAGGGATCCCACAGGCCGGCCCCAGCAGCTGCAGCCACGGCTGCTGCAGGTAAGCTGGTGGTCCCAGCTGCCTGCTTGTACATTGCATTTGTGTGGTGCAGCAGGGCGGTGCTGCTCGTCTCCAAGCTGTGCTCTGGTTCAGGGCTTGCCAGCAGGAAAGGGCTGAGCGCTGCGTGCGCGTTGGTCTGCGCAGGGGGGCAGCAGCAGGGGGGCAGGGCGGGCCGTGGTGGGTGCATGCACAGCACAGGAGCGAGTCCCCCTCCTTCTGGTGGGTGGAGGTGAGGCAGCTCCTGACGACGCCACCCCAGCTGTGAGGCATGTCTCTCATGAGGAGTGCAGAGCGTGGTGCAGTGGCAGTGCAGCATGTGCAGTGGTGCGGTGGCATGGGCTTGCGCTGACCGAGTTGAGATCTGTGCAATCAGACTCCAGTGTGCACTTTCCCATGCTGGTCGGTCACCTCCCATCACGGTGCGCAGCAATGCGAGGTCATCGGTGAACGCTGCTGACAAGGTCGCAGGCTGCCGTGCAACCTGCAGTATTCTACCTACCCAGCCCCCAGAAGCTTTGGTCAGCGGGATTTCAGCAAGCAGGCAGGCAAATACAACTCGCAACAAGCCAATGCGTGGCGGGTTCTTCTGCTTGCATGGCCGCAATCTCGGCATGCAATCTTCAAACACATCGTGCACTGTCAGCATCGAAGCGCGGGAACCCCAGGAACTGCACCGCTGGCGCCCACCTGGTAGTCGGTGGCGTCCATAACCACGCGCACTGCAGGCTCCTTATTGGGTGCCCCTGTTGCTTCAAGCTTGCACGGTGAGCCAGCCACCTGGATGCAAATGACACCCAGTGCGTGCACAATGCTCCCAAACTGGTGATCCACTGAAACACTGCGCACCGGGGCCGGCACCCAATGCTTTCAGCTGGCACCGCCGTTCCCCTGCTGCTGCCCTGGCACTTGGCTAAAAAGCGTCCACAGGCACAAAATCAGATTGGCTCTGCTCAAGCCGCTTACCGCTCCTGCAATGCTGTTAGATGCTGCATCTCCCGCAAGCTTGCTGCCCAGGACGAGGGGCAAGCAGTCCTCGGGCACCGACATGTTGCACCCCCATGCTCCTGCGAGGTTTGAGCACGGTTGCAGCCTCCAGTTACTGCATAACTTGACGCACCCTTCATGTCTTTCAGTCCAAAATATATCTCAGCCCCTCTGCCGCCCACGTACACCCGACGCCACCAGCAACGGCTGCCAACACGTTTACCTCGGGCTTCCTGTGCCAACATCTTGCAACTTGAAGATGGCGCAAGTCGGGGCCCAGCCCAGGATGGACCTAAATGGCAAGCAGCATTGGCCCTGAATTTTGAGGTTAAAACACGGGTTTGGTTTGGGGGCGTTTGAGGTACGCTTTTGCCAAGATGCGAAGTCACAAAAGCGGCGGTGTGAAGAAGCAAACTTTTCACAGTATTGCACTTTCGAAGCAACGCAGGATCTACGCCAACGCAGTTTATAAGCGGCTTTGGAGCTGGCTGCGCAGTCCCTATCTACCTGTTGTCTGGGTGCAAAGAAGCAGGAACTGGGGATTCTATCACGACGGTCTGCAGGGCCCCCATCTGCGACCAGCTTCACATGGGTGCAGCCGTCCACTGTACGATGCGTGCTGGCATCCCAACTGACTTTGAGATCTGAGCGGGCTCTGGTCCAGATGAGCCTGCTAACTGTCTCAAAGCGCGCGTGGCGCTACACGCAGGAGCCAAGCCCCCCCCCCCCCACACACACGCCCCTGGGCTACCACCACAGCCTCACCCAGCGCACTGCATCCTCAGCTAAGATACCACCTCCCCTTCCACCTGGCGTCAAATGAAGCTGATGAGAAGTCCAACCAGCTGTGTGGGTTGCCTGGCTGACTCCGGACCAAGCAGCCATGCAGCTGAGTGCGCTCCGGTTGTGTGAACGAAGGTCACAGTCTCATCACGCCTCTTTTCAGGGATGCGTCTTAACAGGGAGCCCTTAGGTCCTGCTTCATCACACTTGCTCACAGCCTTACAGCCCACGTATGCCCCTGCTCCGCACGTGCCTACGGGTGGCCCCTGCCCCGCCCCGAACAGACACCCCGCCCCCGCCCTTGCCCCCGCCCCCGCCCCCGCTCCGCGCCCTGCCCGCACCCGCCCCCCCACCGCCTCTCCCCCACCCACCCCACAGCAGCCCGTGCTTGCTGCCCCCGCCCGACCCTGATGATACCCCC
>BDCZ01000950.1:0-14610 GCA_001662365.1 Chlamydomonas applanata
CAGGTGGGATGGGGCTCGGCGGCGGGGGCAGTGGCGAGGGTGACGGTGGTGGTGGCAGCGGCGGCTGAGGTAAGGGTGGTGGGTGTGGTGCAGGTGGGGGCGCAGGGGTAGGCGATGGAGGCGGCCGTGCCAGCGGAAGGATTAGGGGTGGGGGTGGTGAGGCCACTAACATTGGAGGTGGATGTGGCGGTGATGTGGCTCCTGCTGGTGGATTGAAGGGGGTGTCTGGGGTAGGTGGGATGTCTGGTTGGCTGCCTCCTGGGGTCGGTGGGGGAGGTGGGGGTGGGGGTGGGGGTGGAAGTGGTGCTGTCTTGGAAGGGTCCCAACCAGGTGGTGGGTTCACACACTGCATCTGCCCGCACACGTTGGTGATGGCTGGTGCCTCCTGAGAGCACGCGACCAGCTCCACGTACGTGAACACCTTGTTGCCGTTGCAGTCCGGGCAGTACGCCAGCAGTGTGCAAGAGGCGGTGTCAAAGACGGGTGCACAGGCCTCCTGCGTGGCTGGCAGCACCAAGAACGGCTTGCATGCTTGGCACAGGGATTGAGGTAGCAGGGCCAGCATGGCTGCGGCCCAGATCAGCACGCGCATGCTTGAGGAGTGCCTGTGCCGCCCTCGCCCTCGCCGCTGCACGTGCCATGTCCTGCTGTCGCCTGGTTGTTGCATGCTGGTACTTGGATGGTCTGCAGGTGCTGCTGGATCCGCTGCACTGGAGTGGCCTACTGTGCTTGTCCCTGGCGTACGCATGCTTTCACCTGAGGTGCTGCCCTGTGACCACCCGCTGCGCGGGCTGCATGCGCAGCTGCTGCTTGTACCTGCATGGGCGCCACTGTTACTGACGCCCTGTGGGCTGACTGTAGAGTAATCCACGCCCAATGAAGAGCTTGTCCCTACACCTCCGTCTACATCTTTCATGGTGGTCAAGTGTAGCAAGTACTCCATCCCGTCAGCAGGCCAAGTCGCCCGTGCGACCTCCGCCTGTAGTCAATGAATCTCTGAGTTCATGCCAATCAAGCTCATAGCATCTTCATATGTGTATGCTTGCTACTTTGTTCACGAGCATCGCTTGTGCAACATCGCTTGGTTCCGCAAGCCATGCTTTTGCAGCTTAACTTGACCCGTGAATACGCATCGCTAAGCTTCCACTAAGAGCCAGTGTTTCGCGCACACTGTGCAGTCAACAACGACTTTTCCGTTGGGTTGACTTTTTCGGGGTTCATGGGTAGGGCAGAGAAGCAGATGCGCTCGCATTTGATGATATGAGCCGATTAACTAAGTATGGGTAACAGCCCGTCCTCCAGCGGGGAGGTCCCAGCAGGGCCAGCTGGGCCAAACGCATCTGGGACAGCGGGGGACCAGCAGCATGCAGGAAGGGCACGGCGTGTGTACAATCCATTCCGGGCTCCTGCAGGCCGTGAAAACTACCCTGACTTGGATGAGACGCTGCGGTTCGACCCTGATGCAGCCCCAGACTCTGGCCCCAGTATTGATACCTTATCTAGGCTGTATCCTGTGGATTTCCTAACAAGGATGCCAAGCACAGCCACAAACCCTGAGGAGGCCCAGGCAACCCAAGCAGCGATAGACGTATGGTTCAGGGAGCGAGCAGCACAGAAGGTGGGTGCATGGAGGTACACGCACATTTCTGTGCTTTTTTGACACTCGCATGCAGGCATGTCCAAGGCATGCAGTGCATGAAGAGCAAGCATGCTGCATCCTGCACGGGTGCACATGCAGGGCGGGAGCCCAAACCCGAGCGTTGTCTGGTCCATGCCTGGTATCCCCTACGTGGACTCACGCGCACCCTCTGCAGCTGGCTCTGCACGCACCAGCCATGGGGGCCATCCGCGGCAGGTGCCAGGCAGCCAAGCTGCGCCAAACCCTTCAGGCTCAAGCCACGGGGCCGGCCCGCCTCCAGGCCACCCCCCTGAGAAGGCATGGGGCCTGTCTGGGGCGTTGGAAAGCGCAGACCTGCCAGCCGAGCACAAGGCCCGGTCCTCAGGCCAGCTGCATTCAGCCACACTGGTCATGCCCATGTCCAACCAAGTGTCCAGCCTGTCATCTGCACGTGTGACACCACTGGCACCCGGCATCCTGCATGCCCTGCAGATGCAGGCAGGTGGCTCTGCACATGGGCTGGGCCGTGCTGCAGGCTCCAGGTATGGTGGCGTGGCGCCCTCTGCCAGCCACACTGCGTCAGCCGTGAGCAGCCAGCACGGCTCAAGGAATGGATCAGCAGATGATGGCAACAGCACACTGCCGCCGTCCCAGCACAACAGCGCGGGCCCAGCTGCAGGTGCTGGCGCGGGGCAACTGAGTGCTGTTCTGGACGCCCTGCACCCTCCCTCCCGGACGGTCACGTGGCACAGTCAGGGCACGGCAAGCAGAGATGGTGCGAGTAGCCTGGGGCCTGAGAGCGGCACGGCCTCTCCTGGGGCCCCCGCCATTCATGGTGTGCGGCGCGGCTTTGGGAGCGTGGTTGCGTATGAAGGCGAGCCAAGTGACGAGGAGGCGGCAGGGACCGGGGAAGGGAGTGGGGAGGAGGCGTGGCCGGAGCGGGGCTCAAGCGGGGAGGAGCAGGAGGGCATGCTGGTCAGGGGCAGTGGCGGAGGGGTTGAGGGCACTGTGCCACAGGCACAGCATCTGAGAGTGCCGGTGGTGCCTGGTCACCCTAGAACGCACTTAGGCTCAGGCACACTGCCAGCACCAGCTTCAGAGCTGGTGGCGCTGCCTCAAGAGCAGCAGCAGGCCAGCAGCCTGGTTGGCGCCAGGGTGTCAGCATTGCCAGCAGCTGCGGCAGAGGGGCAGCAGGCCATGGCTGCACCACAGTACACAGCAGCAGGCCAGCTGCCGACTGCCTTGCGGTCGCTTGCTTCCGCTGCAAACAGAGACACCATGCTGCAAGCCGCGCACCTGCCCAAGCCACTCGATGGATTTGATGTCAGTGCAGAGCCTGCGCCCCAGGGTGCAGCCACTGCCAGCCAATCTAGCTTCCCCAGCCATCACGCGCCAAATGCACCACAGCCAGTACAGCGGCCAGCACAGCAGCCAGAGCAGCAGCCCGAGTCGGGGTCCCCGCCGCCGGGCCTGCAGGCGCTTCCTGGCCAGCCACCTTGGGGGTCCACACCCGCGATGCTAGCAGCGCCCGGCATGCTGCAGAGCTGGCCGCCTAGCATGCTGGTGCTGCCGCACCCCACATTGGGGCTGCAGCAACTGCAGGTGCTCCCAGGGGGGGCGCTGACGGCGTCACAAGACCCCCTGGGGCGCATGTGGATTGCACCAGCGGGGGGTAGCCATCTGGAGCTGCGCACGCACTTTGCGCCCCCCGACACGGATACGATTGAGATGGCGTCACCCACCGGGGGCATGGGCGGCTTTGGACGCACGAGCAGTTACATGCAGCTGCGGCCCAGAGGCTCAGGGTTTGCGGGGCGGGAGCTGCGGCCGAGTGCGGCCAGCACAGCGGGGGCACTGCCACGGGCACCATCTGCACAGGGCTCTGCTGCAGCAGCAGCAGCAGCCGCTGGGGGCTTGAATCCAGGGTCAGAGTCACCGGACAAGGTGGCCAGTGAGGCCGTCCTGTCAGCTCCAGCCGGTCCCATGGGGCACCACCCCACGCCTCCACGCGCGCACAGTGTGCCCATCCCTGTGCAGGGCCAGAGCATGCAGGGCCCGCCTGGGGCTCCGGGACAGCATAGCCTGCCCGGCTTTGCAACTGCACCTGGTGCTGCGCAACGCAGTGTGCAGATGCCCGCTGGGATGTCAGCTGTGTATGCAGGGCAGTACATGGGGCAGGGGCTGTACATCCTGCAGCCGTCTGGGGCGCCAGCATTTGATGTGGACGAATACTACGGGGCCCTTTCGGCGCGCAGTGGTGCAAGTACGTCTGGCAGCGAACTGCACAGCCCCACAGGTGCCACGAGAGAGGCAGCGGCAGGAGGTGCAGGCAACCCTGCTGCAGAGAGCACCGGTGCAGCCCAGCCCAGTACCTCTCCTAGCCAGCAAGCGCAAGCACCCCAGCCCGTCCCAGTGGTGCGTTCAGGCTTGAAACGGGTGTGGAGCGAGGCGCAAGGGATTGCGCAGCCTATGCTCATCCCCATGCCCCAGATGTGCCCACCCCATGCATACAACCCGCCCCAGCAGCAGCAACAGCTGCAGGCGTCCATGCAGCAATCGCCGCAGCAGCCGCAGCCTCGATGGGCGCACTCGCCTCTGCACCAGCATCTAGCGCAGCCAGTGCAGCAGCAGCAATTCCCGCAGTCCCCGGAGCAGACGCAGCCGCCTCTGCTGCAGCCGCCTCCATCCCAACAGCAAGGCACACTGGTAGAGGTTGGGCTGCTTCGTGACCTGCTTCAGCAATGCACGCAGATGGTGGCTGTGGCGGCTGCCACAGCCACGGCTAGCGCTCTGGCAGCCATGGCTAGCCCCCTCAAGCAGCGCCGACGCATTGCTGGTCTTGAGGACAATCTTCCTGGTGGTGCTCCACTGGGCCTCCACTCTCCAGCCAGCCCAGACCCTGCGCAGCCACAGCCAGGGGAGCAGCTGCCAGCAGCACCCATCGCCGTGCAGCCACCGCCGTCACCACAGCAGGCGCCAGGTTGGCAGCCACTGGGGCCGCAGCCCACTCCAGGTACCTCAGTCCACACGCCTGCTGGCGGTGTGACAGCCCGCGTCAGACACAGCGGCGTCGCAGCCGCTGGGACGGTTGATGACAGAGGAGTGCCGAACCTACCAGACTTCTTGGCTGCCCCTGAGAGCCAGGTACAGTCGGGTGATGATGGTCTGCAGGAGGAGGGCGACGAGGGCGAGGTTGCAGGGCCAGTAACGCTGGCAGACGTAGAACAAGATCAGGTGTGTGTGCGTGCACTTCTTTTCTACTGTCAAGTACGGCTTTGAAGCCAGCAAGTATGCAACTTCCAAGCCAGCATGGTGTGAGTGATGCCTGCCAGGATGTGTGCCCGCTCAGTACGCGCAACTACGCACGCGTGCCCTGCTGCCGCACCCCCATGCGCTGCAGGGCCGGCTGCATGCGCTGCGCTTTGTGACGGCGCTGTCGCGCCACGAGCTGCGCAACACGGGCACACAAACAGCGAGCCCACCCAGGGATGCAGCCACACAGGTGCGGTTGGCTTTGGCTTGTGTCCCTGATCGCTAAGGACATGGCTTCGTGCAGTGGGGTCTGTACCAAGGTTCCCAGACGCCCCAAGCCACTGGCATGCTTGTACGCCGCCGTTGAACTATTACAGCTGTGGCCCAGTATGGATAGATGTATGCCCCACCTGCTGTGCCATGTCATGGCAGCTTTCTTGTGCTGCAGTTTGTGTATGTCTGCGCCCTGCTGTTGCTTGACACGGCTCTGCAGCTCATGCGGCTCCCCGTGCGCGAATCACGCAGACACCACTCCGAAAGAGCGGCGAGCATGTGGCGACGCTGGAGCGCGGCATTGAGCAGGAGCGTGCTGTGGCACTTGACCTTCTCACACAAGCCTTGGTAGAACAGCAGCGCGGCATTGGTGCAGCATCTCTGGCTTCACCTAGCAGCGGCGTTCTGCTCGGCACAGCCGCAGCCATTCGCTCGCCCATGCGTGCCACAGAAGCAGCGACGTCTCCGACAAATGTTGTGCGTGCAGCAGCACCGGCAGGGTCGGCCATGGCACTGCATGAGCATACCATCCTGCCAGTCGTGCCGCCCATGCCAAAACCAGAACCAGAGGTTCAAGATCTGGGGCTGGCCCCTCTGGCAGCCTACTCGAGGCCACGCGCTGAGGCTGCGCCAACGGCACCACACAACCACACCGTAGTTCACCCACAGCCCCCACCTGCAACAACAGCACAGATGGCAGCGGGCGGCAGCGGTTGGCTTGGGGATCAGCTCGTGGGGCGTGCACTGGCTGATGCGTTGGAGAATGCACGCACGAGTACGGAAGTGGCACCAGGGGCACCGGCTGCTGCGGGAGCCACAGCTCCGTCTGTGGCTCGGCGGCTGGACCTAGGGGTACAAGTGCCGCAGACACACGGTCCAGCAGGCACCACACAGCCACCAGCACCGACCCCCGCTCAGCCACCGCAGCAATCACAATGGCAGAAAGCTAGCACAGGCGCTGGAGCCATGACAGGGCCAGCAGTGCCAAACAAGGGGGGGGGCGCAACTGCAGTTGAGCCTCCGCTGATGTACAGTAGCTTCTCCCCTGCGGCCTTCCGGACGGCTGTAGGGCGTGCTGGCCCCTCAGCTCCCCCCACAGAATCGTACGCGCCAGCTGCTGGCCGCCCCCATGCATTTGGTGCCTCCAGCGGGCCGGATGGGCAAGGCATCCCTCGCATGCCGAGCCTGGGCGGTGCCAGTGCTGGGCAGCAACAGGGCCCTGGGATGCTGGGCACGGGGACAGGTTTTGCAGCAGTCACAGCCGCGCCGGTCATTGGGATCTGGGCGCAGGGGCTGGCTGCTGCAGCTACCCCCAGCACCCTGGGGCGGAGTGCGTATGCATCGGTGGGGGGCCTCAGCAGCAGTGGCGGTGGCATGCACGAACCACCGGTTGCCCAGTCCCTGCTTATGCAGCTGCCACCGCGTGCCAGCCTTGCTGGAGGCGGCCCCATGGTACCAACGCAGCTACAGCCGCCAGGGCTGCTGCCCATGCAGCCGTTACCACCGGCGCCCACCTTTGCGAACCCGGGGCTAGCCGAGGGGCTGCCGGCATCCATGGCACGCTTCGCGCCGCCCTCCTTTGGGCAGCTGCAGGCGAGTGCCGGCACATTGCGGAGCCTGGGGGCCATGGGAGCAGGCGCAGCGTGGCCATCTGTGCCGGCTGCAGCAGTGGTGCTGTCCAGGCATGAGCAGGTGCTGCAGCCGCTGTCAGCAGTTGCAGGCGTTGCAGGTGGAGCTATGGCCGCAGGCGGTGCAACGGATGGAGGTATGGCATTGTCCTTATGGGACCGTGTGCGCGCAGCGAGCCCACCGCCGGCAGCCAAACGCGCGCGGCAGGCAGGCTTTGCAGATGTAAGCAGCGGACTGAGTGGCGCAGGTGCCGGCCTCATGGCCTCTGCCATGCAGGAGCTGCATGCAGGGCTGCTGCAGCCGGGGCGCAGCCACACAGCTGGCGCTGGGCTTGAGGGTGTACCAGGCGTGGTAGGCATTGCTGGGCTGCGGGGGGGTGCCTGGACAGGGGCTGGGGGCCCGGTGTTGCCTGCCAAGGGCCCAAGCAGTGCAGCAGGGGCACAGGCCACCGAGCTGCTCCAGCAGCACTTGTCCCAGTTCATTGGGCCGGTGGAGGGGGGTGTTATCCGGGCAGCAAAGGCCATCGGCACCAACCCCGGGCTGACCAGTTTTGCGCCCCCAACTGTCTTGTCCAACCTCACAAATATTCTGTCTCCAGCTGTCCCCAGCTTGCAACCGTCCAAGCTCATGGCAGGGGGCGGGGCAGGTGTGGTGCGTGGGCCGGCAAGCAGTGGCAGCAGTGGCGGTGCATATGGTGTAGGGGCGCACAAGCGGCAGGTGCCGCCACAGTACGTGCCACACGAGCTGCTGCCTCCGTCACTGCTGCCTGCAATGCCTCTGCAACGTCCGGGTACAGGTGGGCAGCCGATGACTGTTGCGATGCAGGGCCCAGCGCAGCACAGCACGCACACGTTTGCAGCAAAGCCTGGCGTTGCAGGCGCAATGATGCGAGGGGCTGGTGGGGGGGTGTTTGGGCCGGTAGGAGGCTGGGCCGGCATGCCATATGAACAGGTGGATGTCCGGGCTTCGAGCAGTGCAGTTCCACTAGCAAGGCCACCAGCGCAGCCGGCTGGCAGCATGGGGAGCGTAGTGCAGCAGAGCTGGGCGCCAGCACCCCCATCTGAGATGCTGCAGCGCTACCTGGCTAGTGGGGACTCGGATGAGGTGTGATGAATGTGGTGAGGAATGGGGGGACGGCGAGGATGATGCTCATGTCATGGCATATCGGTTCATGTACGCATCACGGTATGTAACCATGCACAATTGGCAGTGGCCTGGAAACGGCCGTACGCCGCTGTGTGTCTCTGCGCACAGTAGGCTCTCTCTTATAGGTCGTCTGCATCAGCAGCACATGTTGAGGCTCCTGTCTGTGCCAGTTCCTGCCATTTTGCTAACGGGCTGCTAGATCCTAGGCGGCATGCAAGGCATGGCACACACCTTGGGTCCTAAAGCTGTCAGAGGAACTTGGCTAGGCCAATCAACTGCGGTTGTCGTCTGCAGATGAAGAATGGCTTGACGCTGGCTTCCGCAAACTATCCTGCTGAGTTGGTTTGAATGCGATTGTTGGGGTCCAGGGTGTGAGGCAAGGAAGGGGGCTGAAAATTGGACATATAAACATACTTACCTGATCACTAGCCGCCGCCTTTCATTTGTTTAACACGCCGAAGCCATGTGCACAAATCTTGACTCTGGGTAACGCTTTTCTTCTCAATCTGCAACACAACAATGGATATTAATCTAGAAGAGCTAGACAAGCTCAAGGCCCAAAAGGCTCGTTCTGGCTTCAAGCCAACGTTAAAGCCTCGCGGCCAAGCTTCTCGACCATCAGCTGCATCGCAACCCATCGCGGAGGCAGGTGCTCCAGCTTCTGCAGGCCCAGCTTCCCAAGCCCCAAGTGAACCCTCTGCTGCATCCATCAGGGCAGCCTCAAATGCACAGCATGCACAGGATGCTGCCGTGGCACAGCCTGCTGCACGGTCTGGTGCGCTGTCCGGGCCCCAGGTGCCAACACATGGGCCCAGCTCCTCCATGCAACAGCATGCACTGCGTGATGCTGCCCATGCGGCTACGCAGGCCAGCAGCGCTGCGCGTGCAGCAGCACCAGCTGTGCCTGATGCACCGGAAGCCCCTGCCCCAAAGCCAGCGCAGCAGTCCCTCAGCACAGCAGCAAAGCCATCGTCACAAGCATCACAGTCACATGACGTAAGGGATCCTACCCCAGCACCTGCTCCTGCGGCCGCACTCGTGCCAGCCCCCACACGTGCAGCTGGAGCTGATACAGCGGCCGCCCAAACACATGCAGCTGAGGCAAATGCAGTTCCTGCAGTTCAAGCAGTTCCTGCAGCTCCTGCCGCCAAGGCAGCGCCCCAAGTGCCACAGGCTGTGGTATCAGACGCTGCTCCCACACAGCCTGCCGTGCCTGCTGCTGCCCCAGCGGTTGAAGCCACACCTGCACCTGCTGGCCCAGAGCCACAGCCGCCTGCCGCAGAGGCCGTGGAGAGTGGGGCAGCTGCCACAGCTGCAGCTGCTGCAGGCGCGGTCAGTGACCCCCTAGGCATTGACACCTCCGCCCTCGCACCTTGCTCCCGCAAGTTTGCACCGGCTGCAGGCAGGCGTGCACCCCCTGCTGCACCTCAGGCACCTGCCCCATCACACCCATCTCAGCCTGCTGTGGCTGCCACTGCTGCTACTGCCACCGTCGCCAGCAAGCCAGCTTTTCAGCCAGCTGCCGCTGCCATCGCCGCTGCGACTGCCACTGCCGCTGCCAAGCCAGCATCACAGCCAGCTGCTGTGCATCCCCCCACCTCAGCCAGTCAGCCACAGAGCCGGCAGCTGAGCGCTCCTCCTGCACCTGCTGCTGTGCCGCCTTCCTCCCAGCAGCCCAGCACAGCTGCACCGAGCGCACGCGGTGCAGCACCGGCCAGCGCCAGTTTGCCTGCGGCCAGCGGCCCTTCCGTGGCAGTGGGTACACCCTCCACATCCGCAGCAACTGCTCCAGGAGCAGCATCACGTGTAGCTACGGATGCCAATGCATCATTTGCAACTGTACCTGGAGCCAAGCCAGTACCTACTGCCAGGCCTTTACCCCCAGCTGCACCAGCACCTGCCAAGCCTACCCCAGGGACTGCAAAGGCAGCGCCATCAGCTGGGACCTCAGTACCTGCACAGCCTGCGCAGCCTGCAACAGCACCTGCTACAACGCAAGCAAGCACAGCTGCCACACCAGCAGCTGTAGCCTCCAGGGCGTCACTGAAGGCTGCACCAGCTGTGCCCAAGCCGGCCACAGCACCAGCTACAATGGCCGCGCCAGCTGCAGTGGCTGTGCAGCAACCTGCGGCGCCTGCTGCTGTGCCAGCGGCTGCCGGGAGAACAGGCGCCAGGGTTGCAGCAGGAGTCTCAGCAACACCGGTTGCTGCTGCTGCACTAAGGGCTGGGCCGCGGGCTGCTGTGGGTCCTGCTGCTGCTGCCCCTGCTACTGCTCCTGCTACTGCCCCTGCCGCTGCCCCTGCTGGTCCGTCCACATCCCAGCCGGCAGCACGTGCATCAATCGCAGCTGCTGGAGGCCCCATACCTGCTCCGAGCCAGCGTGCAGCGGCTGCAGTGGAAGCGGCGGCGATGCGCAGCGCACGAGACCCGCGGCACGCCACTGGTCCACCGCGCCTGGCTGGGCTGTCAAGTGCCAGCTTTGTAGGCCCAGGCCTGGGGGCCATGCGCCTGTCCCACCCACTCGCAGCATTCAAGCTGGCTGCAGCAAAAAACCTGGCCACTCCCCTTGATGCACCGGCACTGGCTGCTGCAGCGGCTGCGGCCGCAGGCACCTCAGCGCCTGCTGGTGCCCAGCAGCCCGCCACGGCGGCCATGTCAGAAGGGGACGCAGGCCCGGGTCCCAGTTCGCAGGCGGCGCGCGCACGTGCCAAGCTGGCGGGCAAGCGCGTGCGGGGGCAGTACACGGACACGGAGGGCGGTACGACGACCGCTGTGTCAGACGGAGGCCTGATGTCTGACGGGGGGGACACGACGGGGTTGGAGGATGAGGGGGAGGCGCGGCGGAGGGAGGCGGAGGAAGTTGCGGCTGCAGGCATCGAGCTAGCTGAGCGGCAGCGGGCACTGCTGGAGACAAAGCGCAAGGCGCGGGGCGCGGCGGCAAAGCAGGAGGTGGACGGGCAGCTGCTGCAGGTGCGGCGTACGACTGTGTGCCTGGGTCGTCGATATTTGCGTGCTGGGGCAGGGGGGGAGGGGAGGCGGGACGTGGGATGGGGTAGGGTGGGAGTGGGGGTGAGCAAGGGCGGTACCTGGCGCTGGGATGTGCACAGACAGGACATGCGGGTCCAGACACTGATGGGCACGAGCTGGATCGGGTAAGGCACACGGTGTTGTAACCCCACCGCACGCTGCGTCCCATGCTCCTAGCCAATGCGCAGGGCGGCCATGTGAGAAGAAACTGCTGGTGCCAAGCCATGCTGCGCACCCCTGCGTGCTGCTGCTTCTGTTGCAGGTGGCTGAGGAGCTCAAGGCACTGGAGGCAAGGCGGGTGGAGCTGGCAGCTGCTATGGGCGCCGCGCTGCCTGCTGCCAGCAGACGGCCGCGGCGAACGCGTAAGCGCGTAACTGCGGCCCAGGCCGCCGCTGGCGCAGCCGCTGCGGAGGCGGCAGCTGCAGAGGCTGCAGCTGCGGGGGCAGGCACTGCAGGTGCCGAGGCACCGGCGGGGGCGGCGCCTGTGGCGGGGGCGGCGGCTGCAGCGGGCGCGAGCCAGAACCAGAAGTGTGGCCGGCCCCGCAAGGGCAAGGCGGCAGAGGGGGTGGCCGTACCAGGCAGCCCAACACAAGCTGATGGTTCCCAGCGATGGCGCAAGCTGTTGCAGACGGTGCATGAAGCCAGCCATCCCAGTGCAGCACTTGAGCCGCCACCCCCGTCTGCGAGGCAGTCGCGTGCCGCCGCGCGTTTGGCGGTTGCGGCCGCGCAACCGCCCCGCAGCAGTCAGAAGCGCAAGGCCGAGCAGCAGCTGGTGGCGGAGCGTGCGGCGACCGTGCGAGCAGCGGCAGCAGCCCGGCGTGCGGGGGCGGGGGCTGGGGCAGGGGAGGATGCAGCTGCTGATGCGGACACCGAGAGTGAAGGGGAGGGGCAGGCTGTGGTGTGGAAGTCGGCCGTGCCACCCATTGGGCGGCCACCTGGTGTAAAGGAGCCCAAGCCGAGGATGCGGCCAGGTCATGGACCACGGTATCACAAGCTGGTCCTCCAGGACGCGCTGAGGTCGCAACGCAGGCTCACACTGATGGCACTACAGGTGTGCGACTGTGTGACTTTGTGTGCGTGTTGGGAGGGAGGGGGATTGGGTGCGCGGGGGCAGGTCGACGAGCCTCGCTGCTCGTCGTGTCGCTATGCCGCGGCATTCGGCATGTGTATTGTGCATGGCCGCACCACAGCTATAATGTACTGCGCTGTCCTGCACTGTACCGCACTGTACTGCGCTGTACTGCACTGTACCGCACTGTACTGCTATGTGCTGCGCTGCACTGAGCCGTGCGCAGGAGGAGCAGGCGAGGCGGGCACTGCGCGCACATGAGGCGGCCGCGAACTCGGAGCTCGCGCTGATGGTGGTGCCCGAGCCGGGCGGGGCAGATGGGGCAGGGGAGGAGGAGCAGGGCGACGGTGCAGGCGGGGCAGGTGGGTCCGACTGCAGCGACCGGTTTTCCTGTTTCCCTGCTTACAAGCGTCAGGGTTGACGCACAGGTATAGGGCAGGTGCTTAGGGCCTCCTTTCCACCCACGCTGCTGTCCGTAGCCTGCCCCCCTTGGCCATCAGGCCGCGCTGCCTGACCCCAAGTGCTGCGCGCCCCCCCTATTGCTTTGCCTCCGATGTTTACAATTCATGATGCTCCTCACCTGGCTTTTTGCTGGACCTTCTGAGGCCTTACCTAAGTTGCCGCCTTTCTAAACCTGGGGCGATTTCCGGCCCCCAAACTTGAGGCCTTCACGAACTTAGGGCCTTACAACAACACGGCCTTACCACGACACCCTGAGGCCCTGATCTGGTCTGGTCTGGTCTGGTCTGGTCTGTTCTAATGAAGCCTCCTGCTCTCTTTGTGCCTGGCGCAGGTGGTGAGGACATGAGCCTGATGGAGTTCATCGCGGCGCGCGTGCGCAGCGCAGCGGGCCGGGCTCCCTGCCGAGCCCCCAGCGACGAGCGCAGCCTGCAGCTGGGCAAGAAGTCGGTGGGTGCTGTGCTGACCTGTGTGCTGTGCTGTGCTGTGACGTGGAGACCCTAGCGTAGACGCAGCTAATGTAGGCTTGGCTTCCAGCTTGACAGACCGATGCACACGTACCTCTCAGCTCACCCAGCGTTGGCTGGCACATGCAGCAGCTCATGCTCCTGCCTCCTGCCTTGGCACACGCCACGCCGCAGAACCGGCTGCCAATCGTGAACCCAGACGTGCCTGTGGATGTCAAGACATGGAGCCTGCGGCGCATCATCGCGCGTACACAGGTGCGCTGGGGAGACGAGCTGCAGTCATGCAAACTCCACATACCACAGTTTGATTTCACATACACTACCACACATAACCTATAGTTGCCGGTTATGCTGCTGTTGCATCATGCAGTGTGATTTCACACATTATAGATTGGATCCAGAGACGCACTGTACGAGATGCACAGTACATGCTCAGCTGTGTTGCTGTGGGTTGTATGAAGATGAACGGGTTAAGAGCCCCCTGGACTTGCCGCTGCCATAAGGAAACTGTGAAGTAACCTCTAGGCCGTGGTCCCAAACTGCTTGACAGGCGTGGGACCGCGTCAAGGCTGCGGAGGAGAAGGCAGCAGCTGAGGCGCGGCGGCAGGAGGCGCAAAAGGTGAGGGGCGTGAGGGTCCAGACCACATTGAGGGCCACATGTGCATAGACTGAGTACATGCCTGTAACACGGTCCATGGTCTTGCCTTCATTTGGGGTCAGGGCCCAGGGGAAGAGGTTAGGGTGGGACGTGGGCGGGCACCGGGAGGGTACGTGCCCGTCACCATGTATGGAATGACATGGCGCCATGGATGCTCTCATTGATGTACCGCATGCATGTACCGCATGGTGTGGAGCATGGACATACCGCATGTATGTACCCCATGAGTGCACGCATTGTACCGCATGGTGCACCGCATGGACGTACCCCATGCATGTACCGCATGGACGCACTGCACGAATGCACCGCATAGATCGTACTGCACGAATGCACCGTGTGGATGTGCTGGTGGCCGCCAGGCGCTGGAGGATCAAGAGCGTGTGCAGCTGGAGTTGCTGGACGAGCACGAGCGCGAACTGCTGGCACCCAACGGCCGGCCGCTCCCGCCGCCGATGCCCAATGCAGGTGCGTTGCCATGATGGTGCTGTGCAGTGCAGGGGGGACTGAGCGGGGTGGGCAGGCTGCTGCGTGTGTGAAACTGTGTATTGCCTAGCTCCGGGGTGTGCAGGCTACAGGCTGAGGCCCACTGCGGCGCCCCCGCTGACCTGCAAGCTGCAGTCCGCTGCAGGCCGCGACAGGCAGGTTGTGAATCACAACAAAGACACCATCTTTATTCACATAGCACGAAGTCGACATTACGCCACCTGCTGTATGACGATACAGGGGACGTGGCCGGACCCCGGGTGGAAGTGGATGACAGTGGGCGCGTGCGGATCGTGGAGGAGTCGCGCACGGTGGTGGCACAGCAGAGCGAGGTGTGCGCGTGTTTGTGAATATGGTACATGTACGGCATATGTATATGCATGTATATGTGTGCATATGTATGTGTTCTGTTGTCCGCGCTGCTACGGTCATTATCTTTCTGGTCGTCCCATGGCTTGTCCCTCACCCTTCTTTGTGTGGCCACGGGGGTTTGGGGGGGGGGGGGAGTGCTGGGCTGTGTTGTGGGCAG
>BDCZ01000952.1:1852-13053 GCA_001662365.1 Chlamydomonas applanata
AGGCATGCCCGCTGCATGCACTGGCCCTCATGCTGCTGGCTACTATGAGCGCTCACCCATGCCCATGAACATGTTGCCACAGTTATAATGTGGTTGATTCTGCACGCGTACAGATGTTGTACTCGTTGGAGTTGCGCCTCTTGTGCTCTCCTGTTCAGCTCCCCGCTTCTTGTCACTGCCTGCCCTGCAGCCATGTATGGTGATAGGCCATCTGGGCTGCCTGGGGACAGCGCATCCCCAACATGCACCCCCATCGACTTCCATGACAGTGTCATCACGCTGAGGCAGCCGCACTCTAACCAGGGCCATGATGAGCAGCCATCCCTGAGCCTCACTGCCCACGAGTATGAGGAGCTGCTCGGCAGCTTCAATGCTATCATCGGCAGTGGTGGCCTGCATGATCCTGAGCTCCGTGCGCACCTGTTTGAAGTGACGGCAGGGCAGGTCAGTTTTCAGGGGCTGGCAGCTGTCGATGTGCCTGTGGGAGGTACCGTGTGCCACCATGCACTTGCATGCGGGAGTGCCTGCGGTGGCCCGCACTGCTGCGCTTGTGCTCGTGATATGTTGGCGTGCATAGTATGGTGGTGGTGGTGTGCGTGTGGGTGGGTGCGTGGGTGGGTGTGGGGCGGTGGGCGGGCGTGTGTGTGTGTGAGGGGGGGGGGGGTCCCGCATGAAAACCCATGGTGATGTTTGCCTGCACCTCTGTCACAGGTCGGGCTCGTCACAGCTGTGTTGGACATGGTGCTAAAGAAGGTCAGGAAATCAATGCAGGCAACGGGCCTTGTCGACACAGTTGCCAGGTTCGTGAAGTGCACCTTGTGACCAAGCAGGCCTTGGTATATATTGGTAGGGCTGTCTGACACACATTAGGTGCTCCCTCGCATCATGAGTGCAGGCACGTGCTCACCAGCTGGGGGATGTACGCCACGCTGGGATCTGTGCGTTCCATCGTGCCAGTGGACGCGCTGGACAAGTACATCGATGTGTTTGAGCCGCTGCTGCGCGGGGAGGGCATGCCAGAGAGCAGTGTTGCCACTGCTCGCCGCCTTGTGCGGAACGGCATGCTGCTGGAGACACCTGACTCCGGCTTTGGGTTCATCTCCCCACTGCACCAGCACTACTACCTTGCGCAGGCATGTAGAATCAGTCTGCTGGTTGGGTCCAATAGCAGGTGTCCGTTCAGCGCCTGACCCCCGTTATCAACTTGCCACTGCCTGCTCAGCCTGCTCGGCCCCTCGAGCCTGTTTTGTAGTGAGCGTCCACTGTGCTGCCCTCGTGCGCAGATGTCCTACTCAAAGGCATCATGTGTGGAAGACTGCAGCCATGACTTTGACCGCTTCATCGTCCAAATTGTCCAGGTGAGAATTGCTCAGTTGGTTTAGGGCATCTGCTTGGCATGCAGAGGTAGCAAGGCGCTTCCAGTCTGGTCCCATGGCAGTGGCACACATTCCCCTGCAACAGCACGCCATGCTGCACAACTGCTGCACTGCTGATCTGGGCTGTGCACAGAGAATGAGCGCTGGGCAGCTGCACAAGTCCCTGAGCCGTGGAGCTGGCACAAGGTCTAGGATCTACGAGCGGCACCTGCAGATGGAGTGGTGCGACCTCTTGCCACAGCTGGGACGGTTGGGGCAGATGATACTTGCATACAAGGGATGGTCTATGGTCTTGCACACCGACATGGGCACTGTTGAACGTGTGCCGGGTACTTCTGGGCAGAGCGTTGATGGCCCATGCCTGTGTTCAACTTTCACCAGTTCGATGCTTGGCACTGGACAGGTACAGGAGTGCGGTCAGTTATCTGCCGTCCAGTATGAGAGTCGCGCCCGATGTCGGAGCGGTACGTTGCTGATGCTGCATTGATGGTGCACCATTCTTTCGTTGCAATCTTGCTTGACATTGCGATCCTGGCCTGGGGAGGGGTGATTGGGCATGGACAAGTGATTTGCTCGCGTGATCACATACACTTGCAGGTATTTGGCAGCTCGGGCCGCGTCGACTTCTGGGTCAGTTTTTCAGAGGAGGAGCCGGAGCGGGGGTGGGCTGTGGAGCTGCTATGCAGTGGGGCAGCAGCTGCAGAGCATGCTGCACGCTTTGCTGCACCTGGAGGCAGCTATGCAAGCATGCCGCACAACAAGTGGGCAGTGGTGGATTTTTATCCACCCAGCACCAGCAGTATCCGCAGGCCTGCACCTGACCATGTGGACAGCTCGGACCCACGGGGCGCATTCTTCTACATCCAGTTCCACGATGGCTTCAGCGTAGCGGATGTGTGGAAGGGCACGCAGCTGCTCCAATCTAAAATTGTGCTTCGCCAATGGTGAAGTGGTGCAGTATGTGTGTGTGTGTGTGTGCCGGTTGTGTGGCACACAAGCGCAGTTGTACATATCAGCCAACAGCTGCCAGCCAAGCCATTTGGAGGACAGGACTGTGCATATCAGCTGGACATGAGCTGAGCAGTTGCGGCTGCTGTAGTTGTCCGCGTCATGCTGTGCCGCACCGTGTGCCCATGTTGCTGCGTGTGTGTGTGTGGGGGGGGGGGGCCATGGGTGTCAAGCAGTTGTTGGTTAGTCACTCCGAGTGACCAGGTTTGGGGTTTGGGGACACGCCTCTGATTAACTGGGTGACTGCCGAACCGTGAAGGTGAACACCTGAATGTGCGACTGCCAGGCCTGTCTTGTGATTTGATGAAACCAGGCCATGTGTTTGTCCTGGCGGCTGTGCAGGGGATACTGACGGTGTATTATGCATTCTGTGGAGGTACCGCATTGACAAGCGTGTCTTGATTTGATGTGCTGGGGCACAGTGCGTGTAGGATGGGCGCGAGAAGTAGGCCATGTGCAAGTCCTAACGGCCTAATCTTTGCATGCGCTGCTGCCTTTCTTGTGTGTCACGTGGCATACTTAGAATGGCGCTTTACCCAAGCAGTGATTCTGGGTGTGTTTATGGCGTGATATGTGCCTTGATGGTGTGCCCACCGCAGGGATGAGCTGCATGCAGCTGGTACAGTGTGCACGCCACACAAAGCAGGGACTCGTACAGTGCCTAGGTGCATGCAGTGTTGCTGCAAAGTGACTATGCTTGATGACGTATAGACTGTGGAAAATGAGCCTGCATTCAAGTGTGGGTACGCATGCACACCCCATCAGCAGGTACTTCAGGTGCCACACGCATGGTACTTGTGAGGGGTGCTGCCAACAGCGTGGATCCAATCCATGGCCTTGCAATTTCTGTGTGCTTGGTTTTGACTGTTGTCCCAGTCCTGCTGCACACTTGGAATGCATGACGCCATGCATGCAGTGTTGCGTGGTGCATGGCCGAATGGGGCGCTGCGCGTGCATGGCGTATGCACTGTAAACAACTATGGGCTCCTCTCCTCCACTGATCAGTGCCATTCCAGAATTCTGCAATGATTCAAATGGTTTGCCACTGCTGCATTGATTGCCGTGCCATGTTGTTGGGGGGCCACATGCAGCTGTGGACTTCAAAGCAAGCAAAATACACTCATCGTAAGCCAACGAAGCTAAAACTAAGACAATTAATAGGTTCGCGGTCTTGTCGAAGCATCTGGCGAGTCACTCTCAAATTCGGACATTACATGAGGCCAACTTGCGCGCCAGTGGGCTGCGCAGTGCATTAATTGCGTGCAAATATACTGCATTGCCATTGTTCATTAGATACACGCTCGAAGCACCACTCTGCGCTGGCCCTTCGTGTCACTGCTGGAGAAGCTGCGAAGGTAATCGGGAGGCATTCATAGCTTCCTTAATGGGATCGCTGTATGCTGGAAATGAGTCCCAGATCGCCAAAGCCCTAGTGACGAATGCGGCGTCTCCTCAACAATACGTCCGTGCAGGCATTACTGGGATAACTGGGCGTTCTTAAGCGGTTAGCCAGGTGAGGTGCAGACGCAGCAGCAACAAACCCCATGGCTGCTTGCATGGGGGTTCAACTGGAGACACTGTCTCCAGCGCATGGCATGGCATGGCGCATGCCGCACGGTGCATGACGCATGGCGCATGGCACAATGCCGCTTAGTGTTGTGTGTTGCTGTGTGTGCCGCGCCCAACATAAGGCAGGTCCGCTTGGGCTTTGTGTCTGCATGCAGGGGCCATGGCCGACCCATCGCCCCAGGAAGAACTTGCATACCTTGAAAATCAGTACGGCTACTCTGAAAAACCTGTGGAGCGCAAGGTGGGTCATGACACCCCTGCAGTGTATGGGCTCTGCAGTGTATTGTGTCGGTGTCTCCGTGGCCCCCATATTCAGCCCATTGTTGGCATGCTGTGTGCGGCAGGTACAGCTGAGCACCCCCATCGTGCCGCATGCTGAGGCAGCGTCTACTGGATTATATGCCATAAGCCTCTCCATTCAGCATACACAGCGCCTGGCACAACGTCTGGGGCGGAGCGTCGGTTTTTCAGCAGATATTATTGTTGCCCATGGGCAGACGCACACCCTGCACATGGCGGTGCCACCCAAGATTGACAGTGAGGGCCGTCCACTTTTTGAAGAGTTTGAACCTGTGGCTCCATCAAAGATAACGACACCCCAGTGGAAGTATCTCTGGACGCTGCCAGCTACACATGATGACAATGACATGCAGGTACGGGTTTTGTGCGCTAGTTGTGCAAACCATCTGTATGTGCCATTACTCGCAGGCTCATTTGCTCACCTTGTTGTATCTCATGTGAAACATGTGCCGCAAATGCCCGTGCACAAGGCTCTGGGGTATTGTGACCTTCAAGAGACGCAGTACGCAATCGCAGGCACAGGTGCGATGCAATTGTGATGCATGCCCCAAGCTTGCATGGTCTCACGTCGCAAACAGCAGTGAAACATGTTGTTTTGCTCTGTGTTGTAGTGTGCCAAGGGAAGGCATGGGTGACACAGGCGGTGAGACATCCAGCAAGGGGACCAAGCATGCTCGCAGGTGTGTGAGCTTGCTCAGCCTCATCCTTGTTTTGCTGTACTCGCATCGCTATGGCTCATACTGATACTCACTCTTTTAAATGTATTCTACAGGTCAACGTTGCGCCAGGTCACTTCTGTTGGGACTGCGCCCACTGTCACCTACGGAAGCGGAGAGCAATTCACCAGCACAGGCAGGAGGCCTAGCGATGAGCGGGGCGACGAGATGGTCAGGCTGTTTGTTGATGACGGTCAGCTCAACAGCATTCCAGGTCTGCGCTCGATGCTGCTGGACCTGACCAGCATGCAGGCTTCGGAGCAACCAGGTGCTGGGGCTGCTGCTGCAACTGTGCACGGCCCAGTGCCTGTGCAAAATGGTGCAGAGCAGAACACTGAGGCCCACAGCGCCCAAGCCCACAGCGGGGACGGGGGCGCTGCTGCGGCCGCCCAGGACCCCGCGCCAGCAGCCAGCGGTGCAGGCCGCAGCGCCCAAGCCCACAGCGGGGACGGGGGCGCTGCTGCGTCAGAGCAGGGCCTCATGGCAGCGGCCAGGGGTGCAGGCCGCAGCCACCAAGCCCACAGCGGGGACGGGTGCGCTGCTGCGGCCGCACTGGGCCCCGCGCCAGCAGCCAGCGGTGCTGCCCGCAGCGCTCAGGCCCACAGCGGGGACGGGGGCGCTGCTGCGTCAGAGCAGGGCCTCATGGCAGCGGCCAGGGGTGCAGGCCGCAGCCACCAAGCCCACAGCGGGGACGGGGGCGCTGCTGCGGCTGCGCTGGGCCCCGTGCCAGCAGCCAGGGGCGTTGCACACAGCCACTACATGCAGGGCAGGGATGAGGGCGGTGCTGGCCCCTATGTGGCTCTCCGCCGCCAGAACCCACCAAGAGCAGGGCGTCCACGCCCAGCTGTAATGGAAGAGCTGTCTTCTCACTTGAGCACTGATGCCCTGGAGGACAGCAGCGACTCTGACAATCAAGCATCTTCGGGATTTGTGGGTCCAGGCACACCAACCCTGGTGCCCGGCGCTGGCCTGGCTGCTGGCGGGCAGGGGGCGGGCGGACAGGAGGGCGTCGCTGGGCGGCCATGGGTGTGCAGCCAGGTGCAGGGGTGCCAGGTGCTCACACCGGTGCAACTCAGGCGCCCATCCTGGGCCCAGTTGTGGACGGGCTGGGCGATGACACCATCATGAGGGATGCGGCTGCTGGGCTGCCTGGCCAGGGGCCTGCTGGCTCATCAATCAGCGCGCTCATGGAGCGACTGAAGATTTCTGAGGAGCAGGTGAGGGAGCAGCAGCGCATTATTGGGGATCTTCGCGATAAGCTCGAGAAGTTGCAGCAGGTTGAGCAGCAGAATAAAAGGTTGCAGGAGTTTATGGGGTTGTACGGTGAGATTGACAGCCTCCATGACTCAGAGGAGTCCGAGCAGTGTCTGATCCCTGTTCCTGGGTTCATTTCAGATGACGACTAGGCCTGATTGGGTTGAAACCAACTGTGTTGGTGTATGTGCGGCTTCCCACGTTTTGTTGAGCTGCACAGTTTTCGTTGCTGCCCAACAAACATTGTTTGAAGCCTTGTTTCAGCCTTCTTGGTGTCTGATGGATGCAGCAAATATTGTGTTACACACCAATCCAGCACCAACAAACTCTGATGTGAATGAAACAGATGTCACTCCTGCGCTCACCAGTTTAGCCAGCGCACTGCTCAGCTCAGCCTCTGTCAAACACAACGAGCTGCATGCTCTCATCACAGTGTTGCCCCTTAGCTGACACATGATGACACAGCACGCCAGTCTTCGGCCCAGATTATCCCCAAACAATTAGGCTCTACCCAACCTGCTTCCCATGAACCAGCTCCCTTTTTGACACCAAGACTGGATAACTGTGTCAGCCTGTGTCACCTCGCTGCAAGACTGGAAATCAGTGTTGGGATTGAGATACAGCTACCACTGCAGCACAGCGCCCGAGCCCACAGCGGGGACGGAGCCGGTGCTGCGGCCCCGCAATGCCCTGTGCCGGCCCAGCAGTGCAGCCCGCAGCCACAACACGCAGGGCGGGGACAGGGGCGGCGCTTGCATCAGACGGGTGAGCCGTGCGGGTTGGACGGCGCCGCTGCAGCGGCAATGGGTGCTCAGCTTGGAGCAGGGGCGATGGCAGCGCACACGCTCGGCGGCCTGTTGCCTGGCGGACGGGCTGTGCAGGGCGGTGGCGCTGCGGCGGCACGCGCAGGCGTGCTGCCAGGGGCAGCGACGCTGAAGCGCGCACACGGGCGGGGGCGCGTTGCGTGACGGACGGGAGGGGCGGGTCGGGGGCGCTGCGGCGGCATGCACAGGGTGCTGCCAGGGCGCGGCGCTGCGGAGGCGCGGGCAGGGCGGGCAGGGCGGGCAGGGCGGGCAGGGCGGGCAGGGCGGGCAGGGGCGTGGGCGCCTGGTAGCAGCTGCTGCGACGCCTCTGAGGCTGAGCCGGCACCAGCACCTGCCGGCCCGCACCCACGGCCAGGCGACACTGGGCGTGTTAGCCACCCGCAGGCCCCGCAGTGAGCGCGACGGCATGCTCCGCATCGGCGGGGCCCCGCACCCCGCTGCTGGGGGGCATCCAACAGCCGCTGCCCCGTGCGGGCTCCTGTGCGGCCGGCGACCAGCGGCCAGGGCATGTGTCTATATAAAGCACACACCTGTGGGTATAAAACAGCTCTCCGCTGCGCCAGCCCTGCAGGCAGCAGACCAGTGGCGCGTTTTACCTGCAGCCGACCAGCCAACCAGCAAAATATTTGTTCACTACCCCCGCCACACCATCCTGTGTGCTACCCCTTGCACCAACATGGCACCCCTCCATGACTCCCATTTGGCTACGCACTTCATCTACACCTGTCTCGCACCAAGCAGCGAAGATGAGCTTGATCTGGTGCGGCGTATAGCTGACAACCAAGGCTGCAATTTGTTCACCAAGTTGACCAATGGCGTGTACAAGTTTGAGCCGGATACTGGCACCAATGTTACATTCACATGTGGTTTGTCAGCTGGAGTACCTCGCCATGACATCACTGTTGTGTTTGTGTCTGATGGCTTTGAAAAGGCATTGAAAGACATTGACTTTTACAAATTTCCCAAGCTGGAGATGATCTGGTGCACTCCAACCAACTTTGAGGAGGTGATTTCCATGGAGTTCCCGCCTTGGGTTGAGGTCGAAATAGCCCGATATGAGGATGAAAATGCTGCATGAGGATGATGGAGAACTACCGATATAGCTGCCGCTTTGACTGCAGAGCCTTGTCCTGTAACAACAACCCCATCACCCATCAGACACACCTTGGACATGTCGTTCCAGTCTGTGGGCAGCTTTACAGCTTTGTGCAGCCAGCCTGGTTTAGCAGGTGGTGGCTGGCATGGGAGGGCCGCGTACATGGGCGAGCAGCCAGAGGCGCGCACATGGCAGGGGCGTGGAGCCCGATGAACGCCTGGCTTTTCAAGCGTGCAGTGTGCTCGGTGCATGTGGCTGCTGGCGGGCTGGGTGCGGGCGGGCATGGTGGGTACAGCGGGCCTGACGTCGATGCTGCAGGGTGCACGAGCGCGCAGCAAGGTCCATGGGTGGCGTGCGCGCACACGGGCGGGGGCCTGGCGGCCGGTGCTGGCAGCTGGTGGGCTGGGGCAGGCCGGGGATGCACAGTGGCACAGCGAGCATGGCGATTACGCAGCGGAACACGCAAGCTGCAGCCAGGTGCTGGGGTGTTGGGTGCCACAGGGACGGGTGCCTGCGGCCGCCGCTTGCTTGGCAGCAGGCAGGCAGGGGGCAGGGTGTGCAGGGCGCTGTGGCACGCACGGACTGCTGCCGGTACAGTGGTGATGGGCGTGCACTGGGGTTGAGTCTGGTTGCCGCCACTGGCTTGGCAGCTGTCGGGCTGGGGGCGGGTGGGCGGGCCGGGCTGTGACGTTGTGGCTCCCCGGTTTTTGTTGAGTTGCACAGTTATTGTTGCTGACCAACAAGTTTTGTTTGCAGGCTAGTTTCTGTGCACAGCTGTGCTGAGTCTGCTGATGCTGAGCGCACCAGGCATTGTGTAACACACTAAATCAGTATCAACCGTTTCTGATGCGCAAACAAACCAAATATGCCCTCCCCCCTTCACCCAGTCGCCTGGCCTAGCCTGTAATCCTACACCCAATCCTGCCTGATTGATCAAACCCAGCACCATTCACTCTCATCAGTGCTGGGCTGGGCTGACACAATCTGACACAGCTCTCCAGGCGGCAAACCAGCCAACTGCATGGCCTGGTTGAAGAGTGGGCACAGCTATGAGCCCAATGCAGACCCCAGAGCCCACTGAAACCAACCCCAAGCTGCAACAAACTCCAGCTCACTCCCCCACCCCCCAAGCCCCCATACCCCCAACCTCCCAGGCCCACCACGCCCCCGGGCTTGCACAGCCCCTCAGTGCTCCCCAGCCCCCACCCCCATTTTAAGCAGAACGCCTCCTTCAGTTGCCCAGAGGATCCTCGCTGTCGTCGTCCACAATGTCATCCACGATGTCAGGGACATATATGATACCAGTGTAGCCACGAGACCCCCGGCATGCACCCTTGCGTCCACAGTTGTTGTCGGGCTTGCCGCCCATGCGCACCAGGCGAGCCTTGGCCACACTCATGTCGATGTTCTTCGCAAAGGCAAATTCCTTGAGCGCAGCATATGTCATGTAGTCAGACTTCTTGCCAGTGAACTGGAAGCTCTTAGTCATGATGGCCAGGTCGTCACCAATCTCTTCTCTGAAGTGCTGGGTGTCACTCTTGATCTTAGGGCACGGCACCACTCGTCCGCCCTGATAGGCATCAATGAGCAGCCAAAGGTAGGCGTCGGCCACATCCGGGCGCATGCAGTACTCCTTGATAGCATCATCGCGTAGCCGGTAGAAGGGCTGGGGGTCAGACTCCGTGACCTCTTTGGACACAAACTTGAAGGGAAAGTTGATCAGCGCCATGGAGTCGGTTGCATCTGTAGGGCAGATTGTGGGCATGGCATTGAGGTTCATGAACAGCTTGGTGGCCACATAGAACTCCCGCTCGTTGTCATAGTTCTTGCGTGCATACATTGGGTCGCCGCCAGACTGGAATCCCTTGATCATGTTGCCGTCCAGCTTGATAAACTTGCTGCCGACATCAATCTTGATCTTGTTGGTGTAGGTCATGCGCTTGAACTCGCAATCCAGCATCCACGACTTGGCCTTGGCATCGTCAGTTGCAGCAAATGTCTGGATGAGGAACTGGTTGGCATTCACTGTGTTGACATATGGGCCCAGAGCAGACTGGTTGAGCCTCTGCAGCTGTCCCTTGCCACTGTCACGCTCGCCGCACATTGCGACCCACTGCTTGTCTGTGTACTCTCCAGCAGCAGCCCGAGCTCCCAGCTGCAGGTAGGTGCGCACCACATCGTCATCACCCAGGGTAGACAACAGCACCTTGCTGTACACCTCGCGCATCAGCTCATCACGCGGGCGCTGGAGGGGAAAGTCACGGGGCACCACAAAAGGTGGGTACCCATCAGTGCACTCATCGTTGGTGAAGAAGCGGCCAACACGGAAGTCCCAGATCCCATTCTTGAACGGCAGCTTGCCAATGACAGAGGCCCACATTGTGTTCAGAAACTCAGGGTCATCACACTCCAGGGCCATGCGAGCCATGGTAGCCTTGACAATGCGCTCGGCGCCTGGTGTGTTGCCGCTCATTGAGCGCACGTTGCCCACGTCAGACACCTGCATGATGTTGGCGCCCATGCAGCGTGCCAACAGCACCTTGCTTGTGTGGCTGTTGTCAAAGCACCATGCGCGGTCAATCTTGACAATGGGCCGTCCCTTGCAGGAGCGCACATAGCCCTTGAGGTCCTCCATAAACAGTGCGGCCGCATCGTTGTCATCCCTTGCATAGCGAGGCTCCTTGACCATGCAGTTGAAACGGGTGTACATAATGTCGGGCACATCCAGCTTGTCCTTGCTCATTTCCTTCACAGCCAGAGCCAGCCTGTAGCCTGTAGCCCCATAGACATAGTCAGATGCCTCCTTCAACAGCTCATCGGTCATGGGCCCCTTCTCCACGTCGCGCTCCACCATGCAGCCGTCAAACACCAGCACGCCTACCCTGCGGCCGGCCTTCTCCTCCAGGAACTCGCGCAGTGACATCAGCATGTCGTTCTCCATATCGCACAGGAAGTGTATGTGCGAGGCAATGCGCAGGCACGAGGTGTGCCTGCCGGGCGGCCGCGCGGGCCCGCCACGGTGCTGCCTATGCAATGGATCCATGCCCCTGCCCGCGGG
>BDCZ01000956.1:4425-14453 GCA_001662365.1 Chlamydomonas applanata
AACCTGCTTACAGTGAATTAACACACAAGGTTGGTGAATTAACATGGCCAGAGTGACTATACATGACCAGCACACACAACAACAAGTGTCAGCCCCTACACAAATTCACTGCTGTAGCTCCTCATCTGCCCACGGCTTCATCCCCCTTTTCTTTCTAGCCATATCTGCTGCAGATCTGAACTTGTATGCAAACCTCTTGCAATTGACCTTGTGCTCAGCTGTCAATTGCACACCAGGAAGCCCTGCATCCTTGCACGCACTGCAACTCTTCTTGCCCCCTGCACCCCCGAGGCCTGCACCCTTGGGCAGGACCTTTCGTTGCTGCGGCTGTGGGGCCTGTTGCTCTGCAGCCTGTGCAGCGCGTGCCCCTGCCATGAGCCTGTCCACCACCTGTTGAATAGCACCACCAGCAGGCACAGGCACATAAGGGGGTGGACTTGAGAGGATGTGCATCACAGCTGCTGCTTCCCTCCTGACCATCTCTGCCACAAACGTCTTTTCAAACTCCACAAAATGCCGAGGCAGCTTCAAGGCAATTGGCAAACCTTGCTCCCCCTGTGCTCGCCCCTGCTCTAGGTTGCAAGCCAGCTCCCTGTTCCATTCCTTAGCCATAGCTACATAATCTGTGACCCCGCCCTTGGTGTATGTTGGCTGCATTTCAAAGAACTTGGCCACCTCCACTGGTGTGGTCACTGGCCTGGTCAGCTCATGCAGCATATCACGCTTGGCCCTGTGGGTTCTGCCCTTGCGCTGTCTTGCCCCAGCCTTGCCCACCTTGGGTTTCTTCTTGAGCTCGTCCCTCCCCTCCTCATCTGTGCTGGCTGGTTCTGGTGGTGCACGTTTGCGTGGGCTGGCTTTCTTGGCCCTGCTTGTGTCTGGTCTTGCTGCCTGTGCTTGGTGTGCAGATGCAGGTGTGCTGGGCCCTGGCTGTGCCTGATCTGCTGGCTGCTGTGCCTGTTTCCCATGGCTGCGTGCACGTGTGGCTGCTCCAGCTGGACTGCCTTGTGGTGTTGTTGTTGTTTGTGTTGTGGCTTGGGGCTGATCCATTGGAGCTGCACCTGGCTGCTGTGCTGCAGCCTGCTGCTGCCTCCTTGCCAAAACCTGTTGTAGCTTGCTAGCCAACTGTGAGTTGTTGGCAGCCATTTGCTGCAGCTGGTCCAAGCCCCCAGGCAGCCCCAACTGACTGTTGATGAGCTGCAGCTCCACAGACAGCTCTGACAGGGCAGGGAGAGGTGGCTGTGCTGGAGGCCCTGGGCGTGCCGGCTTCCAGCCACCAGGCACCCAAGCCTGGTCCTTGACCTGTTCCTTCAGCTTGGCAATGATGTCTTGAGGTGGCAGTTGTGAGGTGCTGCCAAACATTTGGCACTGCCTGTACTCCAAACCCAGCAGCTGAGGAACAGCTGGAGCACCTATGTTAGGTAGCTGTGGGTAGGGCTCAGGTAATGCCAACTCCTTGCTGGCCTTGTTGATGCTGTGTAGCTTGGCAATGTCATATGTGCCATGGTCAGGTAGCAGCCCGTACTGTGTTGCACGGTTGATGTTCCACCTGCATGTGCATGCAAGCAAGATCTTGACCATGCTGGCTTGCAAATAGTACTAGCTGTACCGGCTGTATGCACAAGGCAAGTGCATGTGCGCACCTGGCATTGAAGTGGGTAAACACAGCATCAGCATGTCCCGAGCTGTTGTTGTTGCCAGGCAGCACCTCGTGGAAGTGTGTATGGTAGTTCTCGACAGTGTTGGTACCACGAGCACACTTGTACCGCTGCAGCTTGCCTTGTGCAGTTGGTAGGTGGATTGGCACACGAGCCCAGTTGCCCTTGCTGTCCTTCATCCATGGATCTGCAAAGCATCAACACATAGGACAACAGCGCAAAGGCTTTCTGCATATGTGCAGGTGCAGGAGTCAGTTTTGAATCAGCATATTCAACGAGCACCCACCACTCAGCAGCCAACTGTCAACATCTGACAGGTTTCTTTGGTGCATTTTTTCTGCCTCCTCAGTGAACAACCTCTTTCCCAGCTTGATATCCACAGCTGTCTTCCACCTGAATATGCATGTACATGTTGGCGATTAGTGTACAGCAGCAGCAGCCCAACTGGTCAGGGCAGAACCGCCAATCGCTTTACTCACTTCTGATGCCAGCGCACATAGCGCTCACGCAGCTCGTCAGGACAAGGGATGTAGTAGCGCACATGCTCGCGCTCCCCACCAGATGTGGTCCCCACAGCTCCGGGAAGGAATGGGTCCTCGAACGTGGGCACGGTCCCACTGAGAACATCCCTGACTGCTGGCCCAGTGCTGGTTTTGTTTTTGTGCTCCCACAAAATGAACACTCCCTGTGCGATGGCCTCGCCAATGGCCTGCATATTCTTCTGCCCGGCATCAGGCGCAAAGCCGCTGATGATTTTCAATTCACGGATAGCATTTCCGTGCAGTTTCCAGGTTAGCTTATTCCTGCCCTCTGTATAGTCGAACAGGCGATCCGAACGCATGGAAGCCATGCGAAAGGCAAAGCCTAAGCTTTTGCGCTCAATGCGCGTGAGGATCCCCAACTTGGTTTCAAGATGGGGCTCACCCTGAATTCACTTTTAATTCACATGCCATGGCCCATGCCATCACATCTGATGGCTGGCAGGCACTGCATGCCCCCTTAGATTGCACCATCTGTCTGTTTGCATGTTTGAAGCCACTTGTAATCCACCTCAATTCACCCTGTTAATTGACCCCCCCCCCTATGGTACCACTTCCTGGTGGTGGGGGGGGGCACGGATGGGAGATGGGGGATTATGGTTGGGACGGGTAGGGTGCCTTGTATGTAGTAGAATGGCAGATGAGAAGTAGAATAGCGGAGTCAAGAATGTTCGTGGCTTCATATGTTTGTATCGTTATGTGGCATGTGGTGCATACACAGACCTCCATAAACCTCCAAACTTTGAACCCTACAGCCCCTGACCCTGCCTGAACTAGCCCTGATACGCCAAACCTTGAGTTATCCTAACATGTCGAGCATGTCTGCAACGTATCCGCTGCATGCCGGTGGCCGCAGCGTCACATCAGCATATCCAACATCTACGAACTATTGCGTGCATCGGGCCTGCAGGTGTCTGACCTGACCGCGCAGCTGGACGCGCGCACTGCTGATGTGGAGGCGCTGGAGGATGGTCATGCACTGGACGCGGCTCGGGAGGAGGCCCGTGACGCCCGGGCCGCCGCCCAGTCACTGGCCACCAAGGTGGAGGCGCTGACGGTACAGCTGGCAGAGGCACGCGCTGCGGCACAGGCCGCGGCACAGACCGCGGCGGCTGCTGGCAGCGGCGGCGCGGCGGTTAAGGGTGGCGCTGGCAGTAGTGGCGAGGAGGTGGCGGAGCTGCAGGCGGTACTGCGGCAGTACGAGGCGCAGCAGCGGCAGTACGAGGTACAGCAGGGGGAGATGGCGGCGGAGGCGGGGGCGCGGCAGACCGCGCTGCTCGAGCAAGTTGCCGCACTGGAGGCATCACTGCAGGAATCGCGGCAACAGGCCATGGATATGGAGTCTCAGCTGATGGCAGGCCAAGCAGAGATCCAGCGCCTGCAGGCGGCACTGGATGCGGTGCATGCAGCCGATGCGGCCGCAAGCAGGGGTGGAGCCACAGGCACCAATGGCGCCGTCAGCGACTTGACCCCTGCGGCTGGTGTGGCCCCAGCTGCAGCTGCTACAGCCACCGCCGAAGTTGAAGGGACCAAGGCGGTTGCTGATGCGACGGCCGCTGCTGAAGGCAGCATCAGCACTGGCGCCATAGCAGCCGCCACGGAGGAGCTGCGGGAGCAGCTGGCCATGGTGGTTGGGCAGTTGAAGGATGTGCAGGATGAGCTGGCCCGGGAGATGCGCAAGAGCCGGAAGGCCGAATCAGCGGCCGAGATGGCTCAGCTGAAGCTGAGGGAAGCTGAGCGGCAGCTGCGCGAGGCGCGCGCCGAGGCGGACGGCCAGCTGTCGGCCGTGCAGGCCGAGGTGGCCACGCAGGCAGCGGCAGCGGCCGCAGCAGCAGCTGAAGCCAAGGCTCTACATGCCCGTATCGGGGACCTCGAATCCGCAGTTGCGGCAGCGGAGGCGGTGGCTGCAGAGGCCAAGTTGAAAGCAGGCGCTGCGGAGGAGGTGGATAAGGCACGTGCGCGCGCAGAGGCCGCCCTCGTGCGGGCGAATGAACGGGCCGCGGAACTTGAGAAGGCGGCGGCGCGGGCGGAGCAGCAGCGTGCCGAGGTGGCGGCGGAGCTGAACGTGGTGCAACGAAAGCTCACGGGCGCTACGGAGCGCATCGTGCTGCTCACAGGTGTGTGACCTGTGTGTCTTGAGTGACCTCAGGACCCCAGGCTGCGCTGCAGCACGTTGTAGCGGTTGTATTCATGTGGGGTGCATAGCGGTTGTATACATGTGGGGTGCTACCCTGCTTGACAGAAGAGTGTCCATCTCTGTATCCATCGGACAGTCTCCATCCCTGTGTACGAATCGCACTTTTGCGCGCGCATGCGCGCCGCTGCCGCAGAGTCGCAGCATGACCACGTGTACGGAGTGTACACTTTTGGGCGTGCGCTGCTGTTGCGCTGCTGCCGCCGCAGAGTCGCAGCACGAGGCGGATCAGGTGCTGCGCCGCTTCGCTGAGCTGGAGGGGGAGATGGCCTCGCAGCGGGCCGCGGCACACGCGGCTGATGCGGCGGCCAGGGCGGCCGACGCGGCGCGCCACGCTCTGCAGGAGGAGCTGGCGGTGGCTCAGCAGCAGGTGGGGCCTGCGGTGGGCTTGGCTGCACAGTGTGGCCACCCTCGGACCCTGAACCCGCTGAACCTGGAACCATGCCCTGTGCCCTGTGCCCTGGACCGCTCACCTCCTTGGACGCTGAACGCTGAACCTTGAAGAGCCTGGCATCTTGCCATATCTTCTTGCACGTTGTGCATCTCGAACCCTCGCCTGCACCCCTTGCCTGAACCCGGGCCTGCACCCAGCAGCTGTCATGTGTTCATGTCATCTCCAATCCTCAGCGGTGCATGCTGATGACAAACACTGGCAACCCATGACCTCGACGCAGCTGGCCGAGCTGCGGTCGAGCTACGAGGCGCTGCGCGGCAGGCTGGAGGCGTTCAGCGCGGCCAAGTGGGAGATGGAGCAGCGGCTGGCGGACGCCAACGCGCGCGCCGGGCGGGTGCAGGAGCTGCAGGTGAGTGCAGCTGCAGGTACTGGCAGTGGGGGCTGTGGATTGCTGTAGATTGCTGTGGGATGCTGTGGATTGCTGTGGAATGCTGTGGATTGCTGTGGCATGCTGTGGAATGCTGGAGCAAAAGCCTTCGACTCCGCCGTTGCGGCCATTGCTGCACGTGCTCTCTTGCCGTATGTCAGGGTGCTTTGCAATCACGCAAAAATAGTAAACATCACACAGCTGGTTGACTGTGGTTTTGCTGACTTCGGTGCCCTGCATGCCAGGGTGCCTTGGACGAGGCACAGTCCCAGCTGGCACGTGTGAGCTCTGGCTCTGGACGCAGCCCCTCCTTTGGCTCCTCAGTGCCTGTTCAGGCCGCCTTGGTGCCAGATCAGGCCGCGCTGTTGCCTGACCAGGCATCAGCGCCAGCTGAGGACGTGGTCCATGTTCAGGACGCAGCCACTAGCACCACACCTGCCAAGCCCATGGTTGACTCGTCCACCGGCACAGCAGCCACTGTAGTGGCAGATGTGGCAGCTGGCACGGAGCAGCCCAGTACCTTGGACGCCGGGACAGACACGGCAGTTACCGCGGCAGCCCTGGCGGACGCCGCGGCAGGCCCGACACACTGTGCTGTTGCAGATGCCGCTGTGGGCCCTGCACAGCGCACCACTTCGGATGTGGCCACCGCCACAGCGCAGCGTGCCAGCACAGACTCTGCCACGAGCACGGAACACGCACTGACGCATGACGGGCACGCGCAAACAGAAGGCGGGGTGGGCCCTGCTGGCTTGGATGGCCCTGCTGCCAGCACCGCGCCCTCGCAGCACGAGTTTGACCAAATCAAAGAGGACAACGGGCGGCTGCAGCATGAGTTTGACCGGGTCAAAGAGGAGAACGGGCGGCTGCAGCAGGCGGTGGTGGAGCTGACAGCCCAGCTCCAGGCCCTGGAGTCATCTATGGACCTTGTGACTGCAGAGCTGCGGGCACAGCACGCAGTGGGGCTGCCAGCCCCAGCCACAGCCCCAGTCCCGGCCCCGGCCCCGGCTGTGCAGGAGCACCTTTCTGTGCAGGTGCAGGTGCAGGACCAGGGGCAGGACCAGGGCCCTCCAGGTGGCCCTGATGCTGATGTGCAGGCGGAGGTGGCTCAGGGGCTTGCGTCCCTGCAGGCTGCGGTGCAGGAGCTGGCTCATCGGATGCATGCGGAGCTGGGCACTGCACCCGCTCCTCCCAAAACAACACAAGGAAACAGCGGAGGCACCAGCATGGCCACCAACGAGATGGCTCCTCATGCGGACCCGGCTGTAGTTGGGGCGCCAGCGGCACAGCAGAAGGAGGCAGCAGATGGCTGGGACGAGGGGTGGGATGAGGATTTGGGTGGTGACTGGGGCGGCAGCTATGCACCCAAAGCCACAGCAGCTACGGCGGATGCTGCTGAAGAGGCCAGGCAGGCCGTGGCTGGCCCCGCCAACGGCGCTGCTAATGCAGGCGTAGCTCAGGCAGGCGTGCTGGCCGGTGCCACCGCCCACGTAGCGGCAGAGGTGGCTGCCCTGGGCGCTGCGTTTGAAGCGCTGGTGCAGCGGCTGCGGATGTCCGAGCAGCAGGCGGCTGCACAGGCCCAGCAGCTGTCCAGCCAGGTGGCTGCCTTGGAGGCGGCACTGGCTGCCGCCCAGCCGCAGGCAGCAGGCTCGACGACCCAGCGACAGGCCGCGGCAGTGAAGCATGCCCCCTCTGTGGCGGATCTGCTGGGAGAAGAGATGGGGGGGATGCCGGGTGGTACTACCTCCCTGGGTGGGCCTGGATCTCCCATACTTGGGCCCGGCAGTGACGACGCAGCTGCCCTGGAGCATTTGCAGTTGCACGTGCAGCCGCAGCTGCAGCCCCGGCAGCAGCGGGGGGCAAGTGACTTGTTGGGGGGTGAGGGTGTCCTTGGGGATGTCCCAGGGGCGAATGAAATGGCGCCATCCAGTGGTGCTGCAGCTGGGCAGGTGGAGCAGCAGCTGCAGGAGGCGCGCGCGCAGCTGGCGGGTGCGGAGCAGCACGTGCAGGCGCTGCAGCGTGAGCTGGGGGTGGCTCAGGCGGAAGCGGTGAGTAGCGTGGCGGCGGCAGCGGCGCTGTCGCAGCAGGTGGGCGAGCTGCAGCAGGCGCTGCAGGAGGCGTTGATGGCTGCAGAGCAGGCCAAAGAGGATGCAGTGGCTGCTGCTGCTACTGCAGCTGAGCAGCTGGGCACTAGGGAGGTGCCAGGTGCAGCAGGGGCTGGCTCTGTGGCTATGGGAGCCTCAATTGAGGAGGTTAAGGACCTGCGGGCACTGCTGGAAGCAGGGGGCCAGCGGTGCCTGGCCCTAGAGGAGCATGTGAGTGCCCTTGAAGCCAAGGTGGTGGGGTTGGAGGCAGCTGTAGCAGCCGCGGAGGCAGCTGTAGCGGAGGCGGTTTCGGAACGGGACGGCGCCGCGGCGGAGCGGGACGCGGCGGTTGCGCAGCGGGACGCCGCAGCAGCAGTACGGGACGTGTTTGCGACCGAGGTGAGCATGGTGACGGTGCGCGCGGAGGCGCTGGCGCAGCAGCTGGCATCACTGCAGGAGGAGCACATCAGTCTCCAAAGCCAGCTGGCCGCGGTACAGGAGGAGCATGCAAGTGCCCAGCGCCAGCTTGCCGCGGTACAGGAGGAGCATGCAAGCGTGCACAGCCAGCTGGCCGCGGTACAGGAGGAGCGTGCAAGCGTGCACAGCCAGCTGGCCGCGGTACAGGAGGAGCGTGCAAACGCCCAAGCCCAGCTGGCTGCCTTGCAGGAACAGTACGGCAGCGCCCAAGCCCAGCTGGCTGCCTTGCAGGACGAGCACGCCAGCGTACAGAGCCAGCTGGCCGGCCTGCAGACGGGCAGCGTTGTAGTTGAGCAGCAGCTGCACTCCGAGCTGCAGGAGGAGAGGGCGCGAGGCATTGGGCTGACTGCAGAGCTGCCGGCCACACAGGAGCAGGTTGCGGCGGCGCGTGCGCATGCGCTTGATGCGGAGCAGGCCCGGGCCGTGGCAGTCTCTCAGTGTGAGGGGCTGCAGGAGCGGTCGGAGGCAGTACAGCAGGAGGCAGCAGCGCTGCAGGAACAGTTGGAGGCAGTACAGCGGGAAGCGGCAGCACTACAGGCAGGGCTGGAGGCTGAGAAGCCAGGGGAGGCTGTGCTGCAGGCGCAGCTGGCGGCTTTACAGGAAGAGGACGCAGCGCTGCAGGCGCAGCTGGCTGCCTTGCAGGAGGAGCACGCCAGCGTACAGAGCCAGCTGGCCGGCCTTCAGGAAGAACACATGAGCTTTCACAGCCAGCTGGCTGCCGCAGCTTTGGAGCGTGAGGGGCTACAGGCGCAGCTTGTGGCCTTGCAGGAAAAGCACGCAGCGCTGCAGGCGCAGCTGGCTGCTGTTCAGGAGGAGCATGCGGCGGCCCAGGGCCAGCTGGCTGAGCTGGCGGAGCTGGGCCAGGAGCACGCAGCGCTGCAGGAAGAAATGCTGGCGCTGCATGCGGAGCACGATGCAACACAGGAGCAGCTGGCATCAGGGGAGCGGCAGTTCCTGGCGCTGCAGGCGCAGCTGCAGCAGGTGCTGGTGCAGCTGCAGGAGGCGCAGGAGGCGCAGGCCGGCGCGCAGGGAGCTGACCAGCAGCTGCGGCAGGCGCTGGCGTCCAAGGCGGAGGAGTGTGAGGCGCTGGCGTTGAAGTGTGAGGAACTGGCGTCAAAGTGTGGGGTGCTGGAGGCGCGGAGCGTAGATGCTGAGGGACGTGCAGAGGCACTCGAGCAGGAGGTGGTGCAGCTGCAGGCACGCTGTGCTGAGCTGTCAACTACGGCAGAGCAGGCTGTGGCAGCTGCAGCCCCTGCACTTGAGAGCGCCGCCGGGGAGAGCTCATGCCAGGGTGAGGGCGAGGGTGAGGTTGAGAGCGAGAGTGAGGGTGGGAATGAAGAGGGTGGTGCTGAGGAGGCCGGTGTCCCACCAGCCACCCCCAGCACACTGCCCCGGTCCACGGGGGCTGCTGCGGGTGCTGGAGGGATGTCCCCGGCCGCCGCCACCTCGCCCTCAGCTGCCATTCCCCCGGAGCATCTCGGTTTGATGAAGCAGATCGCGGCCTCAGCCGCCGTGTTTGCGCCCGTGTTTGCCGCGGTGCGCGCGTCAGGTGGCAGCATCGCGGGCTTGCAGGCGAGCGTCCAGACCCTGGACCAGCTGGCCTCCGTCCTTGACCAGGTCCTCGACCAGGTGGTAGTGGCTGCAGCGGCGGCGGGTGCGGCGGCCGCTGCGGACGGTTTCCCATGCGGCATGGACAGCCCGCGCAGCGCAGGGGCGACGCGCTTCACCACTAGCCCCGCCACAGGGCTGCTGCACTCACTGCAGTCGGCTGCCGACAACGGCCGTGGTGATGGTGACGGTGGTGAGGGGGGCAAAGGCACCCCGATGGTGCAGCGGCTGCTGCAGGCCCCCCTGTCCCCAGAGCTCGTGGACGTGCCTCTGCACGATGTGTCGCTGCCAATGGGAACGGACAGCCGGCAGCCACCGCTGCAGCAGCAGCAGCTAGCCCAGCTGCAGCGGGGCTCCAGCCCTGGCCCCCAGGACACCCCCACGCACCACCAGGCTCAGGGCTATGCGTACGGCGAGCAGTTGTATGATGTGACAGCTGTGGGGCGCGAGCCCCTGTCTCCGAGGCCTCAGGGTCACAGGGGTGGGCCAGGCGGGGCGGGCGCGGCGGATGCGGATGGTTCTTGGAGGCAGAAAGTTGCAGAGCTGGAAGCTGCGCTGGCAGCTGCTCAGCTGCAGGTGGCTGCAGCACAGGACGCCCATGCGCAGCTGGTGCCCAAGGTGGGGTGGAGCGGGGTGGGGCCTTGCCTTTG